>BQNB010012727.1:42981-78602 GCA_026074375.1 Tanacetum coccineum | reverse complement strand
TCTCTCTCTACCAGCACTTAGTAATTCACTTGTATCAAACCCAGCACTAGAATTTGAATTCTTACGACTTTTGTTCATCAACGTATTTATATGGCCAATCAAAAGTACTCAGACAAGCATAATATGGTCGCTTTCCTGAAGAAACCAAATGAAAGTGTTGGTTTCACTAAGGTAGTGGATTTTCTTAAAGGTACATCTCTCATGTATGCCTTAACTCATAATCCTACTATCTATGGCTCCCTAATCAAACAGTTTTGGCAAACTGTCACAGTCAGAACACTTGCTAATGGGACTCAACAATTAGTAGCATCTATAGACTCTAAAGAGTATACTATTACTGAGGCATCTGTCAGAAGTAAACTTCAATTGGCAGATGCAACAGGAATACATAATTTATCTGATGCTGAAATATATGCTGGATTAGCCACATTGGGGTATGTTACTGAGGGTAAATTAACTTTTTGGAAAAAGAATTTTACACCCCAATGGAAATTTCTAATCCATCATATTTTACACTGCTTAAGCCCTAAGTCTGGTGGATGGGATCAATTTGGTAGTACTATTGCTACTGCATTAATCTGTCTATCTAGCAATAGGGCTTATAATTTTTCTAAAATGATTTTTGATGGGATGGTTCATAACTTGGAAAGTAATACAAAATTTTTAATGTATCCAAGATTTTTACAAATTATTTTGGATATTACAACTGAAAATAAAGGAAGGTATTTAGCCCCTACTTTGACCAAAAAGCTTTTTGCAAACATGAAAAGGGGTTATGCAGGGGATTTTGTACCATTGCTGCCTGCTATGTTGGTAGGTGCAGTTGTGGATCAAGGTGAAGGCTCAACATAACCTATTGAGCCCCATCACACACCTGTTGATCCAATACCATCCACGTCCCAACCACCTATTCCATCACCACCTCATCCATCACCACCACATCAATCACCATCTGACTCACCACCTCATCCAACACCTTACTCAACCCCTCATTACTCACCAACTAGGTCCTATGAAGCACCTCTTCCTAAAGGTAACACATCAGGAAGTGTTGAGGACACTGTGCAACTCAAGGAATTGATGGTACTTGTACCTAAGTTGGTAAACAGGACTGGTAGTTTGGAGAAGGAGTTTAAGGAGACCAAATAGACTCTAGGGAATGTTGTACTTACACTGGTTAAGATGGTGAAAACCCTAGAAGTGGCTTTGAAGAGGAAATCCAAGAAGGTAATTGTGTATGAATTAGAGGGTAAAGAACCAAAGGATCAGGGGAGGATAATTCAGGATATTGATGATGATCCTCTAGTTTCTTTGGTAAGAGAATCCATGAAAGAGAAGTTATCAGATTTTGTTACTCCTACAAAAGCTTCAGGGGAAGCTCAAGAAGAAGAAATCAGTCCTACAATCCTGAAGGCAGCCAAAACTTTGTCAAAGGTTGCTTCTCAGGGTGTAAGCAAAGCAAAATCGACTGATAAGGGCAAGAGATATAGGAGGTAATGATTATGATATTTAATCCTTTTATTAATTGACAAAAAATGTAAGAGTAAATGCAAGGGAACGAAAGAGTTTGTGTTTATTGCTTCGCCCCAATATATGAAAAAGTGTTTTGAATTTAGGTAATGCTTAATAGTAGTATGGACAGTGAGATCTTGATTTTCCAAAATGTATGGGTCTACTATAACAGATACAGTACCACATAAATGTATCTACTGTTGCACTAAGCTCATGACACCGAAGCTCAACATATATGTATGATAATTTATGCACAAAAGGTGCCGTGTAGATGTTCAAAACCCGTAAACATCCAAATTGTTCCGTACTGTATGCTTTGTTGTTTCAGTTACAAGTCGAAAATAGTGAGGAGCTACTTACCCGAATAGGATGGTCAATCCAATTAGTTCTATTTATACAATCGCGCTCCTTAACCGGTTCCTCCCGCGTCAAGGAATTCAATAAAGTTCATAATAAACGGCAATGGTGGGTTATGATACTTAGGCTAACACGTAAAAAGGGAGATGATAACTGAAAAACACTTGTGTCCAATAAAAATCTAAATTGTTGTAATTTGTAATACATTGAGTATCTTAAATCCATAAGTAGAAGAGTATGTATAAATCAAGTAAATCGAGTTCGTAACGAGTATGTAAACAGTTTGTATTTAGCATGTATTTCCTCGAGATTTGTAAATTAAATGTAATAGCAAGTGAATGAGGGGCTATAAATCACATCGATGATGAAGAATGATTGGCGGGGGGGGGGGGGGAAAAAAAAAATTGTTTTTTTTTTTGTACACATTGAGTACAAGACGAAACGGAAACTGGAACGACTCGACCAAGAAGATGCAACTGATCCTAACGGTCTAGCCTAGGATGATATACTTGGGTTTCCCGATGAATGAGCACGTCAACGTGACACGTTGATAAAAGATTTAGATTTAAAGTTGTAATAGTTTGGTGGTTGGTTAAATAAATAAATCAAAAAGCATATGTAATTCATACGATGAATCATATAGCAGAGTATGTAATATATCCTGTATATATTACATATGAAAAATAAGCAATTATATAATTCGTATGATGAATTATATAATAAGACCAACAATCAAAAGAATAATTTGAAATATATAATACTTTGCAAATTTTATTTAAGAAACGTGAGTAAATGATTAAACAAAATGATTCGACACGTTTTTAGAAAAATCACCACTTAAGTAAATAAAGTTCTTAGCATAAAAGTAAACGTACGTTTTAAAGTTATAAATCATGCACATTATGTTTTTAAAGTTTTCACAAAGGTTATGATGTTAATTTCCAGTCGAAAATTATAAAATATAAAATAATCTTTTATAATCTAGTATATTGTTTCCTTGACGGTTTGCTAAAATAGTTATCCCATTTGAAAAGTATAGTTTCCGTTGGTTTATCCGGTTATTGAAATATTACAAACTAAAAATCTTAAAATTTATATAACTTAATCCTTTTTCAATCTATTTGTGTTGCAACCCAAACACACCTCTTAAGGTTATTATAATTGCAAAAGTAAAGATAATAAATAAAGTATTTATTTAACCATTTCCACCATTTAGATTCGGTTTTAATATTTATAAAATCTTAATAATTTTATTAATCGATTTATATAAACCACTCGCAACCTATGTTGTTAAACCTAGATTCAAACACCCCTTATGGCATTCTTATTAAACCAAACGCGCCCACAGCTGTACCAAACGCACCAAAAAACTTTACAGCAGCCCAAACACACCTTTTTGTTGTATTTCAGCCTAACCGAACGACCCTTACGGCTGCTAACTACAACCAAACGCATCCCTTCGGCCCTACATTAAACCCAGCGCACCGTTGGTGCTATAACGACACCAAACGCACCCTACTTGCGTGAATCACAAACCAAAAGCATCCTACCCGCGTGATTCACAAAACCGAACGCATCTTAATCTGGCAAACCCAAAACCGAACGCACCTTTTTGTTGGCTAAGTAAACCAAAACACACCCTCGTCGTGGTGATAACACCCAAACCGAACGCACCTTTTGGTGATGGTCTATTAAACCACCGAAAAGAACACCCCTATGCTGCTAAGCCTCAACCAAAACGCTCCCTAATCGTGTTATTCATCAAAACCAAAAAGCACCCGTGTGTTGTTTTATTAACCAAACAATAGCACCCTGCGGTGTTCCTGAGAAATACAACGCACCAGGTGGTGTGTGGAAACCAAACGCACACTCGTGGTGCTTCCATGAAACCCACGCACCCTGATGGGTTTACTCCGAACAACAAACGCACCCTATGCGGTGCGGTAATGAAAACCAAAAGCACTCTCGTGCGTTTACACAACCAACCCGACGCACCCTTAGGTTGGTGATGAAAATGGTTGTGATGGTGTCGGTGTGATGGGGGTAGCGGCGGTAATGATATGGTGACTGAAGTGGTGGTGTCGGGTGGATGATGTGGTGATGATGTAGATGGATGCCGACGGCTGAGGTGGGTGGCCGGAATAGGTGGCCGGAAAGTGTGAGGAGGCGCCGGGAAAAGTGGAGAGAGGAGAGGAAGATGAGATGGGGCTAGGTTATAAAAAAAATGAGAACCCTAATCCCTTATAACTATATTTTATAAAGTTTCCAAAAAAAATGACAAGTGTATGATACTTGAGGGTTAAGGGTGAAAATATTTTCACAGGGACCTAAAGTGTAACTTTTGGTACATAATGGTTCGGGACTCATTTGAGCCACTTATGGGATGATTCAAAATACGAAACTTGCGCCATTGTTATCCAAATCATTTTTCTGATAAAAATGAGTATTTACTTGATAGTATCTCATAAATATTTTTATAACATTTATAAAAATATTTGTTATAAATTTGGAAACCCGGTTATGTCTTGTCCGAAAGTAAAAATAAAAATAAATTTCTAACCCGTATATTCGCGTTATCAACAAACGTTTTCGAATAAAATGATGACTAATTTAAATAAAAAATATTTTTATTTAATAAAAGTGTAAATTAAATATAATTTAATTATTTTCTCGTTTCTAAATCTTGCGAGGGCATTTCAGTCACTTTCTGACTGTTTTCGGGTCTCGGTCAAAACTGAATGTTTCACGAATGTCGTTTTAAATCATAATTGCTTTAGAGTTCCGAATAACAAATACGTTGATTTATTGGTTGTTTTTGATTACGTCAGCTTCATAAATAATATATATCTTTTTCGTTTTCGAGCCAAATAAGATAAAAATAATTTCCACTTTGAGGAATATAATAATAATTATGATTTATTATTAGAAATATGTTCTGAAAATTTTACCGGCCACGCGGTAATTGTTTTTATTAGGCAATAAAACGTCAAAAGTCAAAAAGTCAAGTCAGACCCGAAAAGTCAAAGGGTAAAATAGTCTTTTAAAATTTCGAAAATTCTCGGATGTTACAGTACTTGTACCTAAGTTGGTAAACATGATTGGTAGTTTGGAGAAGGAGTTGAAGGAGACCAAACAGACTCTAGGGAATGTTGTACTTACACTGGTTAAGAAGGTGAAAACCCTGGAAGTGGCTTTGAAAAGGAAATCCAAGAAGGTAATTGTGTCTGAATCAGAGGGTGAAAAACCAGAGGATCAGGGGAGGATAATTCAGGATATTGATGATGATCCTCTAGTTTCTTTGGTAAGAGAATCCATGAAAGAGAAGTTAGCAGATTTTGTTACTCCTAAAAAAGCTTCAGGGGAAGCTCAAGAAGAATAAATCAGTCCTACAATCCTGGAGGCAGCCAAAACTTTGTCAAAGGTTGCTTCTCAGGGTGTAAGCAAAGCAAAATCGACTGATAAGGGCAAGAGATATAGGAGGAGTGCAAAGGTGCAATGGCCTAAAACTTAATATTGGATTGGATGCTGAGGATGAGATTAATACTGGTAGATTTGAGATTAATACTGGTATTGAAGATGTTAATACCGGTAGTACTAAAGTTGATACTGGTAGAACATTAATTAGTACTTCTAGTATAATTCTTTCTCTTAAAACGGGTTAAAGGGAAGGAAAAGCTGAGATGGTTGAAGAGGATATCCAGGCTACTCATAAGACTAAAGACATATAGACAAGAAGAAGCTGATGGAAGAGGCTATAAGATTGACAAGTCAAAGGATGAAGAAATTGCAAAACAGATTCATTTAGATAAGATGGTAGCCAAAAGAGTGCAGAAAGAACAAAAATTGTCAGAGCAACAACTGAAAAGAAAGGCCGAAGTTCAAGAAGCTGCACAGTTCTATACTGAAGAAGATATGGACACCATTAGGGCAAAAATGGAAGCTAATACAGAGGTAGTCAAGAGTCTCCGGGGAGAAAGTATAAGCAATGATGATTTTGGAAAAAGAATGGTGGAAATGATCAATTAGAAGAGGAAGTTCTATGCTGAACAAAAAGCTAAAGCAAAAAAGAGTAAGCCAATGACACAAGCACAACAAAGAGAGTACATGAGTACCTTCATTAAGAATCAGAGCTCATGGAAGTTGTCTCAATTGAAGAAGCTTTCTTTTGAAGAATTGAAGACTGAATTTGAAAAGTTGATGAAAAGTATTGAAAGCTTTGTGCCCATGGAAACTAAAGCAAGAGTGAAAAGACATGGATTACAGCTAGAACAAGAAACTTCAAAGAAACAGAAGTTTGACATTGAGGATGCTTCAATCACAAAGGGAAAAGATGAAGTTGTAAAGGAAGAAGAAGCTGAAGTGCCAGTTAAGAAAACAGGAAAGAGAAGGAAGCAAAAGGAAAGAAAGGGAATAAATATTGACAAGGACTACACAAGATGAGTTAACATGAAAAGAGAAGCATTTTGTGAAAGATAGAGTCAAAGATGATTCATCAGAATCAGAGATTGGGAGTTGATGTATTCCAACTGATACAAATACATCTACTATTGGTTATTGGAGATCAGTTCTCAATCAAGTAAAAGGCTCTTATCGATCATAAGAAGAGATGGTTCTGATAAAATATATATGAGTTTTTGGAGCCATACTTTAAGACATTATTCATGTGGACTTTCTTATCGTGTTGTACAGATTGGTGTTAAGAAGTATGGGCAAAAAGACCTGAAGAGATGTATGCGAGTGTATCTTTCGGGTGTTCTCATGACCCATGTTTGACCACCTATTAGTGATGATGAATCTGAGCTTTGCCACTTCAACAAAAGATAATACAATTGGCGGTTCTATCTACTTGTGCAGCTACAGTACCTAACATTGGATGCATACTACTATATATTGTTAGCTGATAGAAAATAATCCTTTGTCAAAAAGTTGCTTCGCCAAGTAATGAGTTTAGGGGAGGATTGTTAGGAATAATTGTAATACTTAGTTTCTACTATTAGGTATGTAGTTCCTACTAGTATAGTAGTAGTTCCTACTGGTAGGTATGTAGTTCCTGCTGGTAAGGTTATTATCATAGTTAGTCCTGGTAGGCTAAGTCTAGTTCCTACTGGTAGAGTACTTAGTCCTGGTAGAGTCAAATAGTTATTCCAGGATAAGGTTTTAGTTAGTTAGAGATGAGGATATGCATGAGCTAAATTAGGAAGAGTCATGCATATTATTCTCACGCATTTTTAGTAGATGCCGATTAGGGTTTCACCACTACAAAAAGGACCCACGGCTTAGGGAAATAAACAGATCCAGAAAACGTTAATAGAAATTCAGAGAAGGATCTTTTAGTTTTTATCAGTCCTGTTCTTCTTATTAGTTATGTCTATATTCCGCGTAGACATTAGCTTTTCTAAGCAAGAGTCTCTCTTGTGTTTAGCTTGTGATTACATAGGCTATTCACCATCTTTAACAGGCAGTAAAGATCTATCTAGAGTGGGATCTAATAGATGTTGCTGTGGAGCTGTGATGTAGAGAGGATGAGATGCAATTAAAGATTAAAAGCCTAAGTATGATCTGTCTTCAGATCAACAACATTAAAGAGAAGCTAATGATTAAAGAGAAGTGGTTGGATACAATCCTCAAAGGCTCAAGCTGAAGAAAACTGAAGAAACTTGAAGTTAACAAGTAAAGTTCAAGTTTAGGGGAGGATTGTTAGGAATTTTGTATAACAGACTTAATTCTGTTAGTGTATTATAGTTAGTATTGGTACAAGGATTATCATAGTTAGTACTGGTAGTGTTAAATAGTTAATACTGCTTATGTAATAGTTAAGTCTGCTTACGCAGAAGTTATTTAGAGTTAAAGATATGCATGAGATATCTTAGGAAAGGATATGCATTATCTTTATACGCGTTTTGTAAAGCCCATTAGGGTTTCCTTAGTCTATAAAAGGAACCCTAGGCATAGTTAGTAGAAAATAGTTCTACACAGATCAAAGAGATCGAATAGTAATCATAGTTTGTAATCTGTAACCTAGGCAGATTCAAAGTTTAATATAAAAGTTCTTTTGTGATATTCAATATTGTTCTTCTTAGCATTATTGATTAGATTCCGCATAATCAATAGTGTTTACTTAGTGTTTCATTATTGTTGCTTTAGAATTATCTAAAGGAGCAAACTCTTTGCAAGCTGAAGGTTAAGATCTATTCAGTAAATCGATCCAACAAGAATAACCAATGAAAAAGCCTATATCACCTTTCGCACCAAGCTTCCCAATGTCTTCACGATCATTCTTGGGATAACAAAGAGCCCCAAATACATGAAGAAATAAGATATCTAATTTTCTGCCATTAATAAGCTCGTATGGTGTTTTGTCAAATCGACAATGAATGATGGAGCAGATTTAAGTGTAGCACACAGTAGCAATCGCTTAAGCCTATAAGAATAACAAAGCATAAGAAAAAATCAACATTGTTCTAGCTGCCTCCACTAACGTTCGGTTCTTCGTTCCACGACTCCATTTTGCTGAGGAGTTATCACAGAAGACCCGTGACGAGATCGTTTTTATCGAGTTCATTTATGGTGTCAAAGTTGAGGTGGGATAAATGCTGATGCCATAACCACGAATTGGTAGAGGTAGCACGAGCCATAAGGCAAATTGGAGAGGCAGAGGCCATTTCATGAAGATTGATTGAGTAAAGGTTTGTTGTATGATTTCCTTTCAACAAATCAACTCCTTCTAAATTTCTGACGAAACAGGAGTTCCTTCTGAAAGCGACCTCTAAATCTGAATAAAAAATTGCCCAACTAAGAATAGGTTGTGCCCCAAGCCCTCAACGAAATTAACCTTGATGATCAATATATTTCCCCATTGAAGATCACCATAACCCAGAATGGCAACAACATGATCATTTCCAAAGCGTATAGTTCCCAAAAACTTCCAGACGAAATTGACGAGAAGCTTTAGATTCCCGGTCATATGCTTAGAACAACCCGAGTTAATGCACCATAAACAAATTTGGATAACCTGCCAAGAAAAGAATTGGAATTTGGAAACCGTTTGATTATTGGTTCCTAAGGGTTAGAAGTACATGCATTATCACCATTAGAGCTGTCAGACTGACACTCAGATTCACTGGATTCGATTATTTTTCCTTTAAGGTCAAAGATTCTTATAGTTGGTGACCACCTAAGGCAAGATATAGGTTTACTAGGCTTAGGTGAAGCAAGTCTTTCTTTGGGCCCTAACTTCTTAGGTTTCTTGACTGTTGGCTTATGTTTCTTTTGATTGTCAACATTTGAAACATTTTCACTTTGGTTATCATCACGAGTATTTATGCCATTCACATAATTAAGTATACAGAAATCATGATTAGCAGTAAATAAACATTGCTTACACATAGCATAAACAACTTCATATTTATCATTCTGAATAGCAAGCTTAATGTTATTACATTCAGATGACATATGTTTCTTATTCTTAGAAAGTAGTAAATTCCTATGGTGTTCTTCTACTTCAGCATCGTTATTCTTGATGCAACTACTCTTAGGCGTAGAGGGGACCCTATCATTTTTTTATTGCTTCTAGGCTATGGTCTTCTGGTCTTAGCAGTGCTTTCTATTCCTGTAGAAAAAAACCATTTGAATTAAAATTCACATTTTCCTGAGAGATGACATGAGGTTGTGAAGTAGTGATTGGTTTTGTCCTAACGCTTGCTTTAACAGGTTTGTTAGGCATAACATTAAGGATTAATCCTAAACATTCCCGGGGCAATCACGTTATCATTTTTCACAAATTTTGATTCTCACATGGAAGGTGCCAAGTTTGAAGTGACTGGTTTTAACAAAGCATTCGACTCACCAACCTTGGGAATAACCTTTGAATCTAAAAAAGGAGTTGCAGAATACAGTTTTAATTAGGAAGAAGAAGGTGGTTTTCCTAAGATTGATTGCTTTGTAAACTTAGTATTCGCACTTGTACCTTTGGTGATATCCTTTTTTCATAAACCTTATCAAATAACTAGGCTCTTAACTTAGCATTTTTATAAATCATATTATGTAATTTTTCTTGAAAAGAGTCAATTATTGTTTTGGTTTGAGTTCGTGTCACAATGATAGAGTCAAACAGGTTCTTGTATGTAGTCTTAAGATGAGCATTTTCTTTAGCATAATTCAAAACCTGAAACTCTAATTCCACGTTCTCATCTTCTAGTTTCTGAGACAAAGGATCAAGGGTAGCCGATACACATGGAGTATCCTTACTTTTACCCTTATGATCTCCCAACTGAGCTTGCAGCAGTTCGATCTTTTGTTGCATGTCTTTATAAGCTTTATTGTATGAAATTTTGTCATATTTTCATTCTTCACACTTTTTTTGTACCAATCATTCCAAAGTTTTGCATATTCATTTTCCTTTTTAATGATAAAATTTTCAAACCTTTCTTTCGTACGTTCAAGCTCAGTCTGGAGATCGATTGTATCGACAACAGTTGGATTTTGCACAATAGACATAATATCCTGACTGACAATTGCTCTCATGAAAAGCTCGATTTCAAATTCCAAAGCCTTATGCTTAGCAACAGATTCACCAGCTTTGTTTGTAAGAGATTTGAAGTCACGAACAAATTTAGCTGCTTCCTTTAAAGATTGTATTTCAAAATTTTGAACTTTGGTATCAACTTGGTTAACGATAGGGTGAATTTCATCTTTTAGAATTTTAAGAAGCTCTTGATGAGCAAAAGACGACCAATTGTGTATATCTAAAGTCATTTTTTGTTTGACAACACATTGAAGAGTCACAATGGTGCTTTTGAACTCATTTAGAAATTTTCGTGCAACACTTGGGAAATTATCATCCAAAAACTCTTCATTTGGTATTGAAATTGATTTGGAAACACTACCCATTTTTTAAATATTTGAAAAATACAACTCTTCACGTGACTTGGCCTTTTGAGAAACAAAAACCTCTAAAAAGATTATTAATCTTTGCATAATTTGCCGGTTTTATTTCTTTGTTCAGTTGTTTTATTTTTAAGTGACTCTCTTGAGCAAGTTATAGTGTCTCCTCCGAATCATGCACAGCATGAGGATCATGCTCTTCTAATAGAACTTTGCCATTATACAAACTCTGTTGTTTCTGCTGAGCTTGCTTGAGATAAAAATAATTTTGATAACCCAAAGCCATTTTCTGTTCGGTGTGGTAAAACGAGTTTGGCTTAGGTGAAAGCATGTGCAACGTTTGAATCGATTGACCCATTTTGACCAAAATATTATCTAGTTCCTTTATCTTATTCTCAAGTTGAATTTGTTTATCAAGAAGCTCTTCTTCGCGTATTTTGAAATCAGACTTCAACTTTTTTCTTTTCTTCATTAAGAAAGGAAACAGTTGACTTTCTTTTGAAAGCTGGTTATTTAAATTTTCAATTTCCTCATTCAAAGTCGTTATCGTTTTAGCATAACTTAAGTGAATTGCATTTATCTTTTTAGTAAGACATTGCTCTTGATAAACAAACTTTTGATAACACCTTTCAAGTTTATCATATTTATCTTGATAAATTTTAAAACACTTTTCTTGATTTTATATCTAGCAAGCTCAGTGGTCGATTCAGCATTTGTTTCTTTTATTTTGCGATTGACCGTGTTGACTTTCCAACTTTAATGGCTAAATTATTATATAATGAATCATATAAAGCACGTGTTTCCTCAACAGTAGCAGGATGTTATTTTACTGTTCCCCCACTTTGTTCTACACTAGAAACCACAGAGATAACATTACTATCATTTTGTTGTAGTTGGTGTGGTTTAGGAATGGGCTCTAGTAGCTCAGTATAATGCTCCTCTTGAGTAAACATATTAAATATCTCCTTATTATAACAAATATCATAGTCGTGTACCTCAACTAATCCATCTTAGTCATAGACAGGAGCTTTGTCAGTCTGAGTACCCGATGTCGATGCTTGTTACAAATTTTCCATCAATATGCAGTTTGCATTGACTTCCTCAATCTCATCAAGATCCCCTGCAGCAGCCATCAAATCAAACTCTTCAGCTTGGAGTTGGATCCCCGCTTCTTCCTTTTGGGCAATCAGCAACTAAGTCTGAAGATAAGCAGCATCCCTTCTACTTGGTCTGACTGTGCATTTCCTAACAAGATGACCCATTCCTCTGCAGTTGTAACACCGTATTTGATTTCTATTGTTCCCATTACCATTACCGTCAGCCCGTGCTGCTACAACATTACCATTCCTATTCTGATTCACATTCTGATTAGCAATCCCTGGAACAACAATAAACCCATTCTGATTTCCAACATTCTGAATAGTCGGATTCTGAACTGCATTCAAAACAACCTGATTCCCAACATTCTGTGATGCATTATATCCATTCTGATTCCTAACATTCTGCCCAACAAACTGTCTAAATTGATTCCTACCATTACCTCCAACCATCTGCATCTGTTTGTCTTGGCCCATATTCATACTCGGTTGTGCAATCTGCCTGTTGCGTGGGTTGGATGAAATTATTTGGTTGTTGTTTGTTGGTGTAGAATAGTTAAGTTTGAATGCTTTAGCTATTAGAATAAGTGTCATGTTCATTGCAGTTGTGGGACCAGAAATGTCTCTGGGATTAATCATTGGTTGTTGCATGTAGTTTTGGTTGAATGATGGTTGTGGGTTGTAATTTTTGTTGGGTGGTGATTGGGTGGTGATTGTTACATGTAGGTAATCTATGATGGTTGATCTTGGTGAAACACTGGATAATTGTAAGGATTATTGGAATTTGCCATTAGTGCCAAAGGATCATGTGTTCTTGCAAGTCATTCTGCCCTCACCTCATTTACCTCCACCTGATTGTATTTCAAGAAGTCATACAACTGAGTGTGATCCACTTCATGCAAATCCTTTGTTTGGTGAACAATGGTAACATGTCAACTCCATTCTGGTTGTAGGTTGTTTAGGAACTTGAAATTGCTGGCAATCTTTTCTGGAAAATGTTTGTTTCTTTTGAAGTCGTTAATCAACTTTGAGAAACGATGATAGTAAGACTCAATCGATTCCTCATTAGTAGAAGTAAACCTTTCCCATTCATTAAATAACTTAGCCTTTTTCTCGTGAATTCCAATGTTAGAACCTTTCATCATTTGTTGAACATGTAACCAGATTTCCTGAGCAGTTTCATAACTATCAACATCAGCATAGATGTCTTCAGGAAGACCCATAAGTATAGTCTGAATAGCTTGATCATCTGCTTCCATTTGCTTTACTTCTTTTTCAGTAAGTTCCTTATCATTCTGCTCATGAAAAGTTTCAGCAACAGAAACTTCACGGTCTGGATCACCTGGTTCAGGAATCATTCGTCTGACATATGGACCATGCATAATGGAACTGTAGATTAACTCTTGGTTTATTTTTTGCATAATGAAGAAGACGAGAAGACTATGGAACATAGTTGTCTTTGTTAAGCATAGGTGGATGGTTTTCGGAACCAGCAGCATAAATGTCTTGTTGAGTCGACATTGTAAAAGTGATGTGAAATGATATAGTAGGATCGTTTTAGTGTGTAGTGATTATTTGTTGTTCTTGATTGTTGTTTAAAGATCTTGAATCAAATTGAATAGAGTAAACCGCAGTGCATAAACCTCAGTGCATAAACCTCAATGCATAAACCTCAGAAATATGTTTTACATAAACCTCATAAATATGTTTTACATAAATCATAGTGAAATGAAAATTTTGGTAGAATCTTGTTTCCTTAGAATGACATAAACCTCAAAAATTTGTAACTCTGTTAAATATAAACCTTAGAAATATGTTTTACATAAACCTTTGAAATATGTTTTACATAAACCGTAGAACACAAACATAAACCTCAGTATTCAAAACATATTCATCAGTGTTCAAACATAAACCTCAGTATTCAAACATATTCCTCAGTATTCAAACTTTTCTGGAAAACTAACTTATAAATCACTTAAAACCACTCTTTTGAATGTTTTTTTATCACAACCTTTTGTACAACTAACTAAATCTAGGCTAGTAACATCATAAAAACACAAACTTTATGGTTTTTAACACCAAAATTTCTATACTTTTTTCTTGTACAACCTTTGAAAACACACCCTTTGATCAAACAAAAACGAACACAAATCACTTAACACTCCTAGGCTCTTGATACCACATGTTACACTATCAAATAACACGAAAACCATAAGAATCATAGAGAGAGAAAGAGCTAGAGAGAGAAAGAGTAAACACAAAAGTGGAAGGCTTTCATAGAAGAGAAAAATGAGAACCAACACCCTCCTAACATGCTAGGAGGGCGGTATTTATACTACAAAGTGACTTGGACCCTTGTAGGGTCGTTTGGGCTTATATGGGTCGAATACATAGGCTTTAGCCCGACACCTAGGCCCAATTAGGTTAGATTAATTCCCGTAAACTACATTTTTCTATACAAGGCTCGGGAATATATAATGACCATCCCTTTACTAAAAACGAGGCTAACAGCAGCGGAAAGGTAACATTGGGGTGCAACTTCAAGGCACAAAGTACAAGTTACAGAAATGACCTCAAAGAGACATTTAAAAAAGATATCATTTTACATTCGATGCACAAAATATCAAAGTTTTTTGGGATTAAAAGCTTCTTAATGCTGTTTGGAAGTAACTGCTGCTAAGTTAGTGCTGCTGGAATAGAAGTTAATGCTGCTGGTTACAACTGCTGAAAGATTACAACTGCTAGAAGAGTTTCAACTGTTAGAAGGATAAAGATGAAGATTGCTTATCAAGATTACTTACGGGATAAGTATGAGATATTTTTGTAAAAGATATATATTTTATTAAGTTAGAAGATTTGCAGTTATCTTTTAGAATAATAAAAGATTTGTAGTAATCTTGTAAAGGACTCCTTGGTGTATAAAAGGAGATCCTAGGTTATGGTTATTAAATACACATTCACATACACATTCATACGTTTTTTATATATAGCTTCAAGGTTGTAAACCCTAGTACTACACAGAGTACTCGTATTATTGATAATAATAATATTGGAGCTTTTTAGTAATATCATTGTTCATACATTGTTCATACAGTTTACTGTTTCATTAATATTCTTCTAAGTATTAAAGAGTAGATTCCGCATACTCTTTAGTATTCACAAAGTTTTTACCATAGTTGTTTTGGATCTATCCAAAGTAACTTAACCTTTACAAGCTAAGGAATCGATCTTAAGTTAGGATCAACAAGTGGTATCAGAGCTTGTGTTCTGAAACTTTGATCTAGAAGAAACTAACAAGAAGAACTCTTTACTCACAAGAAAGAGATGGATCTAAAAACTGCACAAACCACTACTATTGTAAAGTTGCTGATTCGTCGTAAACGAGTCGAGTAATAATAAGTAAGACCCGTTAGATGTAAAAATTGCATGAGGACAAACAATGATCAATCTTCTGAGTGTCGTAATCCCAATGAGAATTGAATTGAAAACCATGTTTATGTTTCAAGTTTTAAATGCTTGATTATCTTTTAATTTTAGGTTTTAAAACTATTTTTAATACTAAGAAAATTATACTAATAATAATACTAGAATTATACTAATCAATTAAACTAAGAGAATTATGCTAAAATAATCTAAAAGATTTATAAAATGAAAATGCTTGCTAAGTGACGTGAAAAGTTCATTAAGTGTGAATTAAGGTTTATTAACGAATTAATTTCCTTAGAAAAGATAATTATCTCACAACATTGGTTTATTTTGACAAAGACCTCTTAAAAAGATATTAATTACTAGATGTGTAGTTTGGCTATTTTTCCGGATTTTGTCCTTTAAAACATTCAAACTACAAATCTAAATAATCAAAGATTATTAATTAATGAACTTTTTTTACAATCCACACTTAATTTCCAATCCACAAATCACTTAGCAAGCATTAATGAACTACTCACTAAGCATAACGATCAAATAAGCAATTCTAAACATTTTATACTAAATCTACACTAATTAATTGAAAAGGGAGAGAAAATAAAACCAAGTTGAAGAACCGCAAATAAACGATAACACCCGATTTAATAAGCTAAAGAAAATAGTCAAATTCTATCTATCTTATAAAACCCATAAGTTACACGCCTCATTTACTCCATAATCACTTCTATCACAACTAAATATTTCGTAACTAACAAAAGCTTACAAGACAAAATAAAGCATATTTGGACTAAAACTCTAAAAGTTGACTCATAAATGTAAAAAAAGAAAATGATTTTAAGAAAACTACACCAACTTATTGAAAACTTGATTGCGGACTAGTAAAATAAATCTACTAAATACTATTAGCATAAAAACTAGAGAAAGCATAGTAATGAAAAGAATTCTATTGCTTCGTATGAAAATTTGAGACTCAAAATCTATGCTAATGTTTAATACGTAGTAATTGTAGACTATAAATTTTTATGTACAAGAACCAAACAAAATGACAAAAGAAATTGAATGACAACAAATAAAAGTAACGATATGCTAGAGATAATATAAATGAAAACTTGATTATTTTCGAATATAAGCAAAGTCGAGATAGCTATTTTTAAGCTAACTCGAAACAAAACTCAACTCCACAATGATAACCAAAATAAGCTATGCGATAGCTTATTTGGTTAATAAGCTACGAATCGAAAAGCTAACAAGGGAGGAATAAGCAAACTAAATCAAGAACTTAACCTGGGTTATCATTAAAAACCGACCGAAACATTAAAACAATCAACACCAAAAATAAATCTTGAATCCATACTACTATAGATCGAACGAAACAATACGAATTTAAACCATTACATAGAACCGAATTAAAGATAATACATAAGAGATGATCTAACCTACTCCTACCATTGCTACCTATACTAAATCTACTCTACTGAAAAAAAATGAAAAGGTAAAGAAAAAATAGATATTAAAGATAAGAAGTCACCAATAGATCTGCTCTCTCCTTTTTAAGATGCGTATAGTATAAGCTGGACCCATACAAGTGGATAATGGGTTTGTATTCTTGCTGGGCCAAAAATTGCAATACTTGTGTTGTTGGGCTGAAACATTGCATTCACCGCTGGGCTTGGACTAAGTTAGCTTTATCATTGGGCCAAGTATTATAGTATTGAGTCTTTAAATAGTATGGGTCGGTCCGACCCATATAAAAGGTGTCGGGCCAGCCTAATAAAAGATGAAAGCATCGTCAGACTCGAAATCTTGTGCTCTTTCCAATGGCATGCTCGGGAAATTTTAACGACTTCGTCTTGATCTCAAAAAACGCGTAAACGTCTTCAAATCTTAACCTAAAGTCTTTGTTTTTGCTTCGTTTTCAATCCTTTGTACATGCAAGACATAAAAACACAAACCAAACATATTTGCAATATAATTAAGCATATTTTAGTGTTATTAGTCTGTTTAATTGTGTTTTCCGGGGTACAAATGATGTGTGTTTTAGCACACATCAGTTGCCCATTCTCAAACAGGGTGAATATGATATGTGGAGGCTAAGGATTGAGCAATACTTTCAAGTACAAGACTATGCTCTATGGGATGTCATAGAGAATGGAAACTCATTCAAACTAGTAGCTCAAACAACAACAAATGCTGATGGTACCTTAACTTCACTAATACCAGATCCTGTAACTACTTAAGAAAAGGCTCAAAAGAAGAATTATGTGAATGCAAGAAGTATGTTACTGATGGCACTTCCTAATGAACATCTAATGACATTTAATCAGTACAAGGATGCTAAGACTTTGTTTGCTGCTATACAAACAATATTTGGTGATAATGAAGCCATAAAGAAGACTCAGAAGACTCTTTTGAAGCAAATGTATGAGAATTTTAGTGCTCTAAGCACAGAGTCTCTTGACTCTATTTTTAACAGGCTTTAGAAGATTGTAAGTCAGCTGGCTATCTTAGGTGAAAATATTTCACAAGAAGATCTCAATTTGAAGTTTTTGGGAAGTCTCCCCTCTAAGTGGAATACTCATGTTGTGTTCTGGAGGAATAAACATGATCTAGACACAATGAGCTTTAATGATCTCTACAACAATTTCAAGATTATTGAACAAGAGGTTAAAGGAACTGCAAGCTCAAGCTCAAGCTTGAGTTCTCATTATATGGCTTTTGTGTCATTCCCTAGCAGTACTAATGAAGTTAATACTGCTTATGGAGTTAGTACTGCTACCACTCAAGTTAGCCCTGCTAGCACTCAAGTTAGCACTACTAGTACTCAAGTTAGTACTACTAACTTAAGTGATGATACTGTTTATGCATTTTTGGCCAGTCAATCAAACGGGTCTCAACTTGTATATGAGGACCTTGAAAAAATCCATAAAGATGACATAGAAGAGATGGATTTGAAGTGGCAGTTAGCATTGCTAAGCATGATGACAAGAAGGTTTTTCCAGAAAACTGGTAGAAAGATCACTATCAATGGGGGTAACACAGTTGGATATGACAAATCCATGGTGGAGTGTTTCAACTGCCACAAGATGGGACACTTTGCAAGGGAATGCAAAGGACCAAGGAACCAAGGTAGCAGGAACAGGAATCAAGACAGCTCTAGAAAGACTGTAAATGTGGAAGAAACTTCTTCCAAATCCATGGTGGCTATTGATGGAGCTGGTTTTGATTGGAGCTATATGGCAAATGATGAAGTCCCTACAAACATGGCTCTTATGGCTTTTTCAGACTTTGAGGTACATAATGACAAAACTTGTTTAAAAACCTGTCTAAAAAGCTTTGAAACTCTTAAAACTCAACTTGATAATTTAAGAATAGAGTTAACAAATTAGTTCAATGGAGTACTTATAAAGAGAGTTAGCATTTTTGAAAGAGCAACTTGTATTTTACAAAAAGAATGAGGTTATTTTTTGTGAGCAACTTGCTGTTCTTAAAAGAGATATCTCATATAAAGACTCAGAAATTAGAATGCTTAAAAGTGAGTTAGAAAAACTTAAGCAAGAAAAAAGAAAGCCATCACTTAAAAATTGAAAAAAAAACTAAAAGTAGAAGGGTTGTGGTTAGTAAGCTCTAATGTTGGTTCCCCTCCCCCTAACAGGGTATTTTCACCCCCAATTTTGATTTGTCCAACTCTAGTCTAGAGGATTTCCAATAGCCTGAGTTTGAAGGCTATAGACCTAAGACTAGTAAGAATGTTAGCGAAGATATGTCTAATAAGGTTAAGGAATCTCTTGATACCCCATTGGTTAAGGAGTTGGTGTCAGATGATAAGTTAGAGAAGAAAACTGTTTTTCTTACTGTTGCTAAGATAGAATTTGTTAGACCTAAACAACAAGAAAAACCAGTTAGGAAACCAGTTAAGTATGCTGAAATATACAGGTCACAAAGTCCTAAGGGAAATCAAAGAAACTAGAATAATTAGAAGTCCCAACAGCTAGGAAGTGAATTTGTGATGTACAATAAAGCTTGTTTTGTCTGTGGAGCGTTTCTGACCATGTGCAGGCTAACTGCAATTACCATCAAAGGGAAGGGTGATTTCTGAGACTAATCTTTACAAGGGTGGAAGTACAATTATTTTGCCTAAAAGTCGCACCCTTAATGCTCACGGAACATGGTTTCTGAGAGCAGTTTTAATGAAATCTGGCTAAGATCACTTATACTTGCTAGGTTTTTTATATCTGCTTATCCCAAAACTACAGTTTATAGTGCTAGACCAATGTCATATTTTTCTAAATTAGCACAATCAACTGTAAAGAGTCCTTATCAAACATGAACAGCATTAAATAACAAAAATATTAGCCAAAAAGTTAATACTGCTAAGGGTAAATTTTATACTGCTAGGCCAAATTCAGCAGTAGTTAATGCTGTTAAGGCCTCAGCATGTTGGGTTTGGAGACCTACCAAACTTAATAGTGCATCAATTACTTTGAAGAGACATAATTATGTTGATGCACGAGGCAGATCCAAGTCAGTGATGGCTTGGGTCCCCAAAGGAAACTAATTTCCTTATTTTTATGTGCAGGGTCATCCACAAAAAGAAGATCAAGGCTATGTTGACAGTGGATGCTCAAGGCACATGACAGGGAACATGTCTTATCTCTCAGACTTTAAGGAATTTAATGGAGGATATGTTACCTTTGGAGGAGGAGCCAAAGGAGGGAAAATTACTGGTAAGCTTGAATTTAAGGATGTGTACTTTGTCAAAGAGTGACAGTTTAACCTTTTTAGTGTTTCACAGATGTGTGACAAAAAGAATAGTGTTCTTTTTACTAACACTGGATGTTTTGTTCTGTCTCCTGACTTTAAGTTAGCTGATGAAAGTCAGGTTTTACTTAAAGTTCCTAGAAAGAATAATATGTACAGTGTTGATATGAAGAATATTGTTCCTAAAGAGAGTTTAACTTGTCTTGCTGCAAAGGCCAAACTTGATGAATCAATGATATATCATAGGAGGTTAGGTCATGTAAATTTTAAAACTATTAACCAATTGCTAAGAAAATCTCTGTGAGAGTTTACCTTAAAAGGGTTTGAAGATACCAACTTATGTCTTAAGGGAAAGCAACACAAAGCCTCTTGTAAGTCCAAGATTCAGAACTCTATTACTCAACCTTTATTCATGTTGCATATGGACTTGTTTGGTCCAACTTTTGTGAGCAGCTTAATGAATAAGAAATATTGTCTAGTTGTCACTGATGATTATAGCAGATTTACTTGGGTTTTCTTTCTAGCAACTAAGGATGAGACTAGTGGCATTCTTAAGAGATTTATAACTGAGATAGAAAATCTAGTTGATAAGAAAGTAAAGATTATCAGATGTGACAATGGAACAGAGTTCAAGAATAGAGTTATGAGTGAGTTTTGTGAACAGAAAGGCATTAAGAGGGAATTTAGTGTAGCTAGAACTCCTCAGCAAAATAGTGTTGCTGAGAGGAGAAATAAGACACTAATTGAGGCTGCTAGAACCATGTTAGCTGACTCTAAGTTACCTACTACATTTTGGGCTGAAGCAGTTAATACTGCTTGCTATGTGCAGAATAGGGTATTAGTAGTTAAGCCTCATAACAAGACCCCTTATGAACTGTTTAGAGGTAGAACACCTGCTCTAAGCTTCATGAGACCATTTAGGTGTTCTTTGTTGGATACTTATTGAATAGTAAGGCTTTTAGGGTATACAACATTAGAACTCGAAAAGTAAAAGAAAACTTATATTTGGTTCTTGGAGGATAAGCTTATTATTGCATGTGATGGACCAATGTGGCTGTTTGATATTGATGTTCTGACAAAATTAATGAATTATATGCCAGTTGTTTCAAGTACAAACTCTAATGATCTTGTAGGTACAGAAGAAAGTATTGGTGCAGGTCATTCTAGCAAGGAGACAGGATCTAGCCAAAACTACATATTGATGCCACTGTAGAAAGATGGTTTACTATTTGATTCTTCTTTAAAGAATGCTAATAATGATGAACTACAACCTTCTAGTGATGCTGAAAAGAAGGATAATGAAGGTGTATGTAAACAAAGTGGAATTGCTGATCAAAAGAAGCCTGAAAACAATACTCAAGGTGTTAATACTGTTGGGCCAAGTATTAATATTGAACTAGACATGTTTTCTTTGGAAGATAATGCTACAGCCACACATGTTGATTTCTTTGGTGATGAAACAGAAGTGGACATGAGCAACATTACTACCACATATCCAGTTCTTTCTACTCCAAATACAAGAATCCATAAAGATCATTTACTTGATCATGTAATTGGTGATGTACAGTTTGGTGTACTAACAAGGAGAATGAGAAAGACTACAAATAAACAAGGATTTATTAGTGTTGTTTCTGAAGGGAAAACTCATGAAGACCTTCATACTTGTCTGTTTGCTTGTTTTCTATCCCAGGAAGAGCCCAAAAAGATAATCCAAGCATTAAAAGATTTAAGCTGGATAGAAGCTATGCAAGAAGAGCTTCTGCAGTTCAAGTTACAACAGGTTTAGACCTTGGTAGATTTACCACATGGTAAAAGAGCCATTGGTACTAAATGGGTGTACTGGAACAAAAAAGATGAAAGAGGTATTGTGATTAGAAACAAGGAAAGGCTGGTTGAACAGGGTTACACTCAAGAAGAGGGAATAGATTATGATGAGGTTTTTGCTCCAGTTGATAGGATTGAAGCAATTAGGCTGTTCTTAGCCTATGCCTCATTCAAAGACTTTGTAGAATACCAGATGGATGTGAAGAGTGCATTTTTGTATGGCAAGATTGAAGAGGAAGTTTATGTCTGTCAACCTCCAGGGTTTGAAGATCCAGAGTTCCCTAACATAGTTTATAAGGTAGAAAAGGCATTATATGGTCTACATCAAGCTCCTAGAGCTTGGTATGAGACTTTATCTACCTATTTATTAGACAATGGATTTCAGAGAGGTCAGATAGATAAGACTTTGTTCATTAAAAGAGTCAAAAGTGATATTCTACTAGTTTAAGTATATGTTGATGATATCATTTTTGGATCTACTAAAAAGAAGTTATGCACTGAGTTTGAGTAATTGATGTACAAGAAGTTTCAGATGAGTTCTATGGGTGAGCTTATTTTCTTCTTAGGACTACAAGTGACACAGAAAGATGATGGATTTTCATCAGTCAAGACATTTGATGTGATGAAATTTTAAAGAAGTTTAGTTTTTCAACTGTGAAGACAGCAAGTACACCCATGGAGACTTCAAAGCCATTGCTCAAGGATGCAGAAGCTGAAGATGTTGATGTTCACTTATATAGATCAATGATTGGCTCATTGATGTATTTAACATCTTCAAGGCCTGATATAATGTTTGTTGTATGTGCTTGTGCAAGATTCCAAGTCACACCTAAAGTTTCACATCTTCATGCTGTGAAAAGAATCTTTAGATACTTGAAAGGTCAATCTAAATTGGGCTTTGGTATTCCAAAGGATTCACCATTTGATTTGAAGCTTTTCTGATCAGTGACTTTGTGTGCAAGTTTTAGACAAGAAATCAACAACATGAGGTTGTCAATTTCTTAGAAGCAGATTGATTTCATGGCAATGCAAGAAGCAAACTATAGTTGCCAACTCTACTACTGAAGCAGAATATGTGGCTGCTGCTAGTTGTTGTAGACAAGTACTCTGGATTCAAAATCAAATGCTGGATTATGGATACAATTTCATGAATACCAAGATTTTCATTGACAATGAAAGCACCATCTGCATAGTTAAGAATCTAGTATTTCACTCAAAGACTAAGCACATTGAGATTAGGCATCACTTTATCAGAGATTCCAATGAGAAGAAGCTTATTCAGATGATAAAGATTCACACAGATCAGAATGTTACAGATTTGCTCACAAAAGCATTTGATGTTGGCAGATTTTAATATTTGATTGCAAGTATAGGAATGCTTAACCTCTAAAGTTTGATTTGAGGGGGAGGTTAATTGGTTTATATGCATCGGAATTATGCTTAAATGATGCTTGAAATGGATGGACAGCAACCATGATGAATTCAGTTAGTGCTGTTAGACTATCTTTTATGGTAAGTATAATTAGTGCTGCTAGTTATACTTAATACTGCTATGTTAATACTGTTAGTTATACTTACTACTGTTTGTTATAATTAAAATTGTGAGAAATGAGAGATATAGTGAGCTAAAAAAGAAAGAGAGATGTGTGAAAATAAAAACAGATAGAGTGAATTGGTGAGAAAAAGAAATAAGAGAAATAGTGAGCTGAAAAACAAAAAGAGAGATGTGTGAAAATAAAAATAGATAGAGTGACTTTGTGAGCTAAAAGAAATGAGAGAAATTGGTGAGAATGAAAAATAGAAAGAGAGATGTGTGACATAAAAACAGACAGAGTGATTCAGTGAGAAAAAGAATTAAGAGATATAGTGAGAATAAAAACAGAAAGAGAGCTTGTGAGAATCAAAATTGATGATGGAAATGCTTTTTAGAACGAAATTGAAGTTAATGCTAGTGACTCAAAGTTAATGCTGCCAGGCATACACTTACTACTGCCAGTGTTAGTTAATGCTGCTAGGCATAAACTTACTACTGCTAGTTAAGTTAATGCTGTCAGGCATACACTTACTACTGCCAGTGTTAGTTAATGTTGTTGAGGGTGATTTCATAAATACTTCAATTAAGGGTTTCAATCACTCATTCGATCGATTTTACACTTTGATATACTCTCTAATCATAAACTCTAACTTAATTTTATCATTCATCATCAAAACCCAACATAATGTTGAACCTAAAGTTTGCTGAAACTCACAATTTGGTTGCGTTTTTGGAGAAACCAGAAGAAAGTGATGGGTTTGAGGGAATTATTGATTTTATGAATGCAAGTTCTATCAGATACAGTGAATCCCACCATCTATACTTCATGCATTAAGCAGTTCTAGGATACTGCTAAGGCAAAGACTATCAATGGGGAAGTGCAAATACAAGCCCTAGTAGATGGGAAGAAGGTGATCGTCACTGAGACGAGTGTGAGAAGAGCTCTTCAATTAAAAGATGCTGAAGGTACTGAATGTCTACCCAATGCTACCATTTTTGCAGAACTGGAAAGAATGGGGTATGAAAATCTTACACAAAAGCTTACATTTTATAAAGCTTTCTTTTCACCTCAATAGAAATTTCTTATCCATACAATTCTGCAATGCCTTAGTGCTAAGACTACTGCTTGGAATGAATTCAGTAGCACTATGGCCTCAGCTATCATCTGTCTTGCCACAAACCAAAAAATTCAACTTTTCCAAGTACATTTTTGATAATATGGTGAAGAACTTTGAGGGTGGGGTTAAATTTCTAATGTATCCAAGGTTTGTGCAAGTGTTCCTGGATAAACAAGTTGAAGGAATGACCAAACATAAAGAAATTTATGTTACACCTTCTCACACTAAGAAGGTCTTTGCAAATATGAAGAGAGAAGGAAAATGTTTTTTCTGGGAGAGTTACCACTCTATTTCAAACTATGATGGTTAAGGGTGAAGGTTCTGAAATGCCTACTATTCCCCAACACACATCCATCATTAATCAACCATCATCATCATAACCTCCAAAGAAGCAAAAGCCTAGGATGACCAAGAAACAGAACATTGATGTTTCTCAACATAGTGATCCTACACAACCTATGGCAGATGAGACTGAAAATGTGGAAAGTGTACCTATACATTCTAATGATCCACTACTCAGTGGTGAGGATAGATTGAAACTAAATGAATTGATGGAACTTTGTACCAACTTATCACAAAGAGTTCTTGACTTAGAGAACACTAAGACCTCTTAAGTTGCAGAGATAACTAAATTAAAGGAGAGGGTTAAGAAGCTAGAAAGGAGGAATAAGTCAAGAACTCCAAGGCTTAAAAGGTTAAGGAGGTGGTAGAAACTGTAAGATAGGGGGGAAAATCTCTGTGTAAAAGGTTGGGTGCTCAGGAAGATGCATCCAAACAGGGGAGGAAAATTGCTGATCTTGATGCTGATGCAGAGGTTACTTTGGTTGATGAGGCTCAGAGGAGGATTGATCATAATTTAATATTTGATACAGGAGTTTTTGATGAGCAGGAAGTTGAGGTTGAAAAGGTAGTTAGTTACTGCTTGAAAGTTATACATGCTATGTACAACAACAACTATTGATGAGTTGACTCTTGCTCAGACTTAATAGAGATTAAGCAACTAAACCTAAGGTTGTTAAACTGCTGCTCAACAACTAATACTGCGTTACAAAGACCCAAGGTTAGAGGAATTGTAGTTCAAGTGCCAAGTGAGTTAGCAACAACACCATGCATCTTCTCAAACTCATCACAACTTCTACGGTTAAAGGCAAAGGCAAAAGCAAAGATGATAAATAACCTGAGAAGCCTTGAAAAGAAAGATAAATTTTCGGTGGATGAAGAATAATTATCTCAAAGGACTTTGTGAAGAATTGCAAGCTGAATGAGGAAGTAGATGAAAGGCACTGGCATGTAACAAAAAGAAGAAGAGGATAACTTAATTTCATAGGATGATACTCAATCTATGATGGAGGCAGATTATGAGTTGCTCAAGCTAAAGCAGAAGTCAGGGAGAGTTGAAATTAAGAACGATTCCAAAACTGTTTGTAGAGCTCATGGACGATAAGGAAGAGCACTTGCAAGTCTTAGAGCTGAAGAGTTGAAGAAAAACCACCAACAAAGCCCTAAAGAGAATCAAATGTGTACTTATTTGAATATGTTGCTAATTACAAGCTAGTCAGTTGAAGAATAATAGTTTGAGAAATTCAGGATGTTATTTACAATACTATGAAGGTGGTAAATTTTCATTTTGTTCCTATAGATACAAAGGTTGTGGAAGGAAGTAAAAGTCAGGCAGAAGGAAGTAAGAAGAGAACAAGAGAAGAACTTAAGTCTGATAATTCAAAGAAGCAAAAGATAGATGATAATATAGAAGCTGAAGTAGATGATGAAGCAGAAATGAAAAAGCTTATAAAGATAGTTCTTGGTGATGAGGTAGCAATTGGTGCTATACCACTAGCCACTAAGTCCCCAATCATTGTTGACTGGAAAATAATCAAAGAAGGAAAGATGGGATACTTTCAAATCATTAGAGCTGATGGAAGTTCAAGGAGGTATTCATCAATGATTAGGATGCTTCAGAACATTGACAGAGAAAACCTGGAAACACTCTGGAAGTTGGTTAAAGCTAAACATGGGAATACAAAGCCAGAGGAGGCATATGAAAGAGTGTTATGGGGTGATCTAAAGGTGATGTTTGAACCTGATGTAGAAAGTGAAGTATGGAGAAATCTATAAGGTTACAATGTGACAGTTTAGAAGCTATTTTCTTCAAGTGGAGTACATTTTGTGAGATTTTAGAATCTGCATATCCTTATGCTGGTAGAGAAAAAGTATTCACTCACACCTGCAACAATCACAAAAATGCTCAACAAAAAGCTTCAAACTGACCATTGGAATGAGATGTGCTATCAACTTCTGAAACTCATGACAAAACAGTGCAAGAATCCTGGAAGTGTTTGAATGCATCCTCCTGGTGATGGTGAAGACTTTTAATGAAGAAACTTGAGATTCAGAAGAAGAATATCAAGTTTAGGGGAGGATTGTTGGGATTAAAAGCTTCTTGATGCTGTTTGGAAGTAACTGCTGCTAAGGTTAGAGTTACTACTGCTAGTATATATTACTACTGCTAATGGAAGTTAAGACTGCTCAGAGACTTAGAAGAAATACTACTAAGTAGTTAATACTGCTAGTATAAAAGTTACTACTGTTAGTGTAACTTAGTACTGCTAGTGTATGATTAGTACTGCTTGAGTAAAGTTACAACTGTTAGCATAAAGTTAGTACTGCTAGTGTAACTTAGTACTGCTGATGAAGAATGAAGAAAATATTCTAAGTAGTTACTACTGCTTGTACACAGTTAGTGCTGCTGGAATAAAAGTTAATGCTGCTGGTTACAACTGCTGAAAGATTACAACTGCTAGAAGAGTTTCTACTGTCAGAAGGATAAAGATGAAGATTGCTTATCAAGATTACTTACGGGATAAGTATGAGATATTTTTGTAAAAGATATGTATATCTTATTAAGTTAGAAGATTTGCAGTTATCTATTAGAATTATAGAAGATTTGTAGTTATCTTGTAAAGGACTCCTTGGTGTATAAAAGGAGATCCTAGGTTATGGTTATTAAACACACATTCACATACACATTCATACATTTTTTATATATAGCTTCAAGGTTGTAAACCCTAGTACTACACAGAGTACTCGTATTATTGATAATAATAATATTAGAGCTTTTTAGTAATATCATTGTTCATACAGTTTACTGTTTCATTAATATTCTTCTAAGTATTAAAGAGTAGATTTCGCATACTCTTTAGTATTCACAAAGTTTCTACCATAGTTGTTTTGGATCTATCCAAAGTAACTTAACCATTACAAGCTAAGGAATCGATCTTAAGTTGGGATCAACAAAGTTTTACAACAAGCTCCCACAAGTTTAACAAACATTTCAAATATTCCAAAAGATGACATAAGTTTGGAAAAATATAAGGTTTAGATAAAGACAATGTTTAGACAAGCTTTCATCGAATGTAATTTAAACAAGTCCATCCAACGACCTCCACGCGGCTTCCATCCAAGCAATCATACCTTAGGACCTAAGATTAAAACATGCTAAAACATCAACAAAATTGTTGAGTGAAATTCATAGGTTTAGTAATAAATGTATGGACCACAAGATTTAAGTAATGAAGACAAGTGAAACACATTCACTATGTCCAAAAATAAGTATTATTTCCCTAAGCTCATGACACCGAAACCTTAACAAGTAATATCAAACCAGTACTCAAGGTTTGCGCCCCACGATAGTGTAGGATGCTGCCAAATACCCTAAGTAATACCTCAAATGTTAAATGCATCACTGGTCATCAAGAAACCAGAACCCAGACGGGGATTGTCGGTCCCGATAGATCTACTCACAACACTCACGCTTACTACAATAGCAATTAACGGCTCATGATTGAAAAGAGGACTTAAGTGGCAATGAAGGTACTTAGACAATAATATTCAAGCAATAGCATACAATTTTAAAGTACTTGTGTCCAAATTGTAAAGCAAGCATGTAACCTCCCCCGTGAAGTTTTAAGAAAAACGTTTAGTAATAAAAAGGGGCTATGAACGCACCTTATAGCCAACGATGACAATAGAATAATCAACAACGAAGAGAATGACGACAAAGATCCTAACCGCGGCCTAAATTAATGATGCGCTATCAGGAGAATGAAATATACAACGAAACGACGCATAAGTCGTTTATGAAAAGCAATAGAATCCATATGTGTTTGTGTCCTAAGATATTTAGCAAAAACTTGCCTTTAAGAAAACATAAGGTTCGTAGTTAAGTTACGCCATTTTTACAAAAAATTTCTATTTTGGAAAGTTACTATTTTAGGAAAGTTCCTATTTTTAGAATGTTTCTATTTTTGGAAAGTTTAAAAATTCAAGACGTTAATACCGTCCCTACATATTTATAGTTTCCATTATCACCAACGCATTAAGGGACTTAACACTTAAACTCAACTTTCATTCCTATTAATATATATTCTGAAAATAAAACTTGATATTTTTAGACATGCTCCAACGCACCCTAATACTATATTAGTGATACAATAGCATTCGCTAAGGTTTTCAAAGCTCAAACGGACTCGAAAACGCTTAAAAACACTAATTAAATTACCAATCAGCTATGCACTTTGACTTTTTAAGAAAAATTTGTCCGACTTTGACCAAGCTTATCTCCCTCATTTTTCACTTTTCAAGCTTAAATTCTCGTGTTACCTCCTGTAAAATATTATTCCGAACAACTTTCGTGTATTTACACTAAAGCCAAAACGGACCAGAAAGTGTCTGAAACCTCCGTTAAAATTCACATCAAAATGCATTTTTTTATAAAAGTGCTGTCAAAAAGTATTATTTTCAAATCTTAAATCGGTCGTATCTCCTTCGTTATATGGCTGATTTTTGCGTACTTTATATTAGGGGTGTGCACGGTTCGATTTGGGTCGGTTTTTGGCTAAAACCGAAACCGAACCGGAATATTCGGTTTTTATAAAACCAAAAACCAAAACCGCTCGGTTTTTGACGGTTCGGTTATTTCGGTTTCCGGTTTTTTCGGTTCGGTTTTTTGGTGTTTTCGGTTTCAAACCGTTTATATTTTATTGTGGCTAATTTATATTAATAAACTTGTTTTACGTAAAAAGTTTGTTATTCTTTTTTTTTGTCAATATGAGCATAATAATGTTTACCAAAATTTCTAAAATTATACACATATAAATGAGACACATACACACACATGCAAGTGAAATACACATGTATGATCATTGTCATATATGTAACGATATATTGTCAAGTAAACACACGTACATGACAAATACATATATAAACATTAAGACATATATATATTATAATTCCAACAACAAAATAAATATGAATTTCAAAATTGAATTTATTATTTATTTATTTATATTGCATTAATTATATATTATTATAAAATTGGTTTGGTTCGGTTCGGTTTTTACGGTTCGGTTTTTGGACGAAAACCGAAACCGAACCGAAATTTTTCGGTTTTTGAAAAAGTAAAAACCGAACCATCGATTTTCGATTTTCGGTTTGGTTTTGGTTTTTTGGTTTTTTCTGCTCACCCCTACTTTATATCAAAACGACCGAGAGACAATAAGCTATCATATTATTAAGGTTTAAATTAGTCTAATCATTTTTACGACACCCTAAATCTACTAATTAAAAATCTACAGCAACTTTTTAGCCGAAAAACTTCCCAAACTCAACAACAACTTCTCTATATCACAATGCTAATCTAAACTTCATTATCTACCTATTCCACCATAATAATCACTTCCAAAACTAGTCTAAACCACTTCTTTAATCTTTCAAATGTGACACAACACACATGCTCATATGGATTCATAAGAAAAAAATTAAGAAATATAAAAGATGAGTTGCAAAATCTTACTAGGATTAAATAGCGAGCTAGTGAATGAATCAAAACCACTCTTTTCTAGGCCTTGATTATTTTCGAACCAACCACAAGCCTAAACAATTCAAACCCTCTTTTCAAAACACCCAATATACTCTAATCAAACCAATGCACTAACTCTAACCAAGTCTTGCTAAACAACTCCAAAAAAAACTTAAAACTTCAAAACACTTCACCAAACTTTGCAAGGGCCATTATATAGTTGTTGTGGTGTAATAAACAAGTAGAAAATTTTTTAAGAGGTGGTGATGGTGGTGGTGGTGCGTCGGCATCCAAGAAAAAGGAGGAGAAAATGGATGGTTTTTGTTAATTTTTGCATGTAAATGAGGTAGTGGGTGAGGTTGAAATGAATAAGTGGTTTTATGGGAAAAATGGGAAGAGTGGAGTGTGTGAGTAGGTGTAACCGGGTGGGGAGGGGGGTAATAGGTAGTTTTGTTATTTTTTTACTATTGTATGTATATAGTTTATGTAAAGGTGTGGTTTTTTAATAAAAAGAAAGTAAGGTTTAAGGTTAAAAAGTAACGTCTTAGCAAGAACTGACGTAAACACGAAACGAAACGAAAAATGCCAAAAATAGGAATCATGAATCATCAGAGTATTTTAAAGAAATACTAAGCTTCATGGGACATCTAGGCGGTAAAATTTTCTAAACACGGCTCAAGCTTACTAGAAACGCAAAAATTACAAAATCGGGTAAATATAAAATGAAACTTTTACACACTGGTAAAAATAGGAATAAAATATGAATAAATTATTTACCTGAATTTACATGTATTATAGTCAACCCCCCTTAGGGAACTCTGGTCCTCAGAGTTCAACTGGTGACTGCAACAGACGAGGTAATCGTGAAAAGATGAGGGTACTTGGTCTTGAACTGATCTTCTTGCTCCCAAGTATATTCAGCTCCTCGCTTGGAGTTCCAATGAACTTTAACAATGGGGATTCTTTTTCTCTTCAGCTTCTTCACTTCACGCTCCACAATCTCGACGGGTTCTTCCATAAAGTGCAACTTGTCATCAATTTTAATTTCCTCCAAAGGCACTTGTAAATTTGCATTAGCCAAATATTTCTTAAGGTTGGACACATGGAACGTGTCGTGAATACTGCTCAGCTCCTAAGGCAGCCTCAGACGATAAGCTACTGGTCCAACTCTTTCCACAATCTCGAATGGTCCCACATACCGTGGTGTCAACTTTCCTTTCCTGCTGAAATGCACAACACTCTTCAATGGCGACACTTTAAGTAGCACTCGTTCACCGACATTGAACTCTAAGGGTTTGCGTCGCTTATCAGCATAGATTTTCTAACGGTCTCTTGTTGTCTTCAGCCTTTCTTTGATCTGCATGATCTTTTTAGTGGTCTCTTTCATAATTTCTGTACCAATCAATTGGTTCTCCCCAACTTCTGTCCACATCACGGGTGATCTACACTTTCGCCCGTAAAGTGCTTCAAATGATGCACGTTTAATGCTTGCATGATATCTGTTGCTGTAAGAAAACTCAACTAAGGGAAGATGAGTGTCCCAACTGCCTCCAAAATCGATAATGCAAGCCCTAAGCATGTCTTCTAAGATCTGAATAGTACGCTCACTCTGACCATCAATCTAAGGATGGTAAAGGTAAAGGCAATCTCTGACCTGAAGCCACCAAAAACAGTCAAAGAGATATAAAACCTTAACGAAAAATTGGCAGCCCTAAGCTGATTTCTTTCAAAAGGAGCAGACAAGGCCCTCCCTATCTTGAAAATACCGAAGAATTACACGAATAAGAAGGTAGTTCAGTGCAAAGCGAAGGCGGGGGAGGCCTTCCAAAAAATGAAGGAATTCCTAGAGACATTACCAACGCTTACGGCCCCGATCAAAGGAGAAGTCTTAGTAATGTACCTCGCATCTTCTGAGGAAAGTATAAGTGCAGTCTTACTAGTGGAAAGAGGAAATAGGCAAGTTCCTATTTACTTCATGAGCTGGACGCTACAAGGGGCAGAACTTGGCTACCCCGAGCTGGAAAAACTCATACTAGCCCTCGTATACGCTGCAAGAAGACTTCGAAGATATTTTCAAGCTCACTCCATTCAGATACTGACTGATAAGCCCATAAAGTAAATTCTTGCAAAGCCTAAAAAGTCAGGACGTACAGCTAAATGGGCAATCGAGCTAGGAGAGCATGATATCGAATTCAGAGGACGCAACTCTGTCAAAGGCCAGTTACTAGCAGATTTCCGGGCCGAGACCCTCACCGAAAGCAAAGAAAAGGAATACAAGGAAACAATAGATGAAGAAAGATGAAGAAGAGTGAACACAGAAAATGAGGAAACTATACAGGATGGAACATAAGTTTCGGTGCGTCGTAGGACAGGTTTGTATGCTAGTCAGTCCTAATAAAGGATAAGAGTTATACTTACGCTCGCTTTAGGTTCAAATTTGACACTACTAACAACGAGGCAGATGTGTGAAGCAGTATTAGCCTGGCCTCGAATCGCAGTAAATTCATGAGAGGTTTAAGATGTAAACATCTTCGTAGACTCGCCCAGTGTTGGTGGCTAACAAGTCAATGGACTCTTTGAATCACGAACGATCAGTGAGTGAAAAAAGCAAACCTAAAGAAAATAAGGAAGCCTTCAAAAGGCTCGCCATACAGTTATTCCATGGAGTATGTTCGCGAGATTTGAAGAACAAAAAGGGATATGCTACTTAAGAGCACAATGGCTTCGATGACCATCTCTGAGACCTGGCCAAAGATAGTTTTTGGTGGTAAGTCTGCACGAAAAGTCAATTATACAAGAAAAGATTATGTAGGTCAGACTCATAAAAGAGAGGTAAAAACTGGATGCTGCCCAGTCTTGAGCGTACTAACTGTTTGGAACACTAGAGTATAGAGATCCCACAGAATAGCATAGAAGCTTGAAGAATGTAAGGCCACCCAATATGTAGGAAATAAATAGTACGATAATACTGATTACGCAAAGTCTAGATATCTATCACCATGGCTGTAATGTGTTGTGATAACTGTAATGTGTAGGACTTGTACAAGCCAGGAGCATCATTCAGGAGATACATCAAGGATCCTGTGGAATACATACATGATCACGATCAATGGTGTCTAAGATTAATAAGCTAGGGTATTGTTGGCCTTCGATGCACAATGACGCGAAGGCGCTAATTCAAAGATGCGAAGCATGCCAGATCCACCCATCCATACCAAAGAAGCCAAAGCAGGAGATGAAACCTATAACTTCAACATGGCCTTTTTCCCAGTGGGTAATTGACATTGTGGGACCACTGTCAATAGCCCAAGGAGGTGCAAGGTTCCTTGTCGTAGCCATCGACTACTTTAACGGGGAAGCATATAGAGAAATTTGTATGGGAACATATTGTGTGCAGATTTGGAATCCCTCAAACAATCATCTCAGATAATGGGAAACAATTCGCTGAAGGAATATTCCTAGTCTTTTGCTAAAACCTTAGTATACTCTAATGTTTTACTTCAGTTTATCATCCCCAAGCAAATGGGCAGGTCGAGGTCACTAACCATGATATTGTCAAAGGCATGGAGCGAAGACTGGGAAAGACTCACCAAGGATAGATGGATGAGTTACCACAGGTATTATGGGCACATAGGACAACCCCAAAATCCAGCAATGGTGAAACTCCCTTCAGTCTAGTCTACGGCTCGGAAGCCATTGTTCCCATAGAAATAAGTGTGGAAACATAAAGAATCAAGGAATTAGAAGTTAGACAGAACGAGAATAAGCATAGAAAAGACCTTGATATTCTCGAAGAGCGAAGGGAGATAACTTCCATTAGAGAAGCCTATTACAAGCAAAATCTGGAGGGATACTATAACAAACGTGTTCGATCATCTACATTTAAGCCAAGTACCTACGTACTTTGACTTAACAGTGCAAGCAAAGCAGAGTTTCAAGGAAAATTGGGACCAACATGGGATGGGCCTTACGTAGTAAAGAAGGCCTATGGAGATGGAGCCTACAAGCTAGAAACACTATCTGGCTCTCCCGTTGACCGAACATGGAATGGTTCGAACCTTCGTAAGTTTTACATGTAAAACTTGCTATTTATTGTTTTCTATAGTCATTGTTTCGAATATTTCTTTTCAAGGGAATCTTCTTAAGTGTAGCAAACTAAGTGTTCATACATGAGATGATGTAAATCTTTCTACACTACTAATGAAATAGATTCCTTGAAATCTTTTGGGTCGTTATTTACAATAAAAGATTTCGTAAGGCCATACTTGAGCCTTACTGTTATTTATAACAAAGTACTTAAAAGTTTTAACGCTCGAAAGGATGTCGTAAGGCCACACATGAGCCTTACTATTATTCAACATCCATAAAATTCATGTTAACTTCCCAAATGTCTTCGTTTGAAACCTTCTAGGCTAAATCAGAGCGGGTCGTAACCCTTTGATAAGTGTAAAATACACATATCCGTTTGTACCTAAAATAACCCAATTAAACCCAAAACAGACCAAAAATGGCAAAATTATGCTTGTATTTGTGTTTTGTGTGTGCAGGTACGGATATATCTAAAATCACAAGAAAACAGTCAAAAACGGGCAAGCGCGGACACGAGAATCAAAAGAGTAAAAAGCCGAAGCCAGAAAAGTAAAGCCTCAGTCAAAATCAGCCAAGAAAAGTCAAAATCCAGTCAAGATGGTCAAAAATTGGTCAACAAAAATCAACCAATAAAAGACAAAACCCAAAATGTTTCACTTTAACCCTCCAAGTTTCACCAAAGTACAAAAATAACTCCTCACCCCTTATTAGGCCCTAAAAAGCTTAATGGGCCTTCTAAACCCTAAAACACCTCACTCGGATCCATTTGGCCCAAAAGCCCATTCATAAGCCCAAGTTACTAGCCCACTTTCCTTTTATTTAAACTCCAGGGACTAAACTTGCACTTTCCCAAACTATTTTATAACTAGAAAATGGAGAAAAGAAAGTGAGGGGCGAATTATGTCAACTACTCAAAGTTCTAACCGAATTACCCAACTCAGTTAAAAAAAAGAAAAAGGCGCCAATGCCCTAGTTACTGTTCATCGTCTTCTACGAATCACCACATGGGTAAAATCAAAGGGCAAACATAAATCAAGGGGTTAGATGGTCAATTCATGAGCTCGTTAACACTAAGGAGGGGTCATATCAGTCAAATCAAGGATTACTTAAGCTCTCACTCAAGCTCTTGACACGTCATCAATGGAAGAAACACAAGTATATGTGGG
>BQNB010012727.1:29956-42350 GCA_026074375.1 Tanacetum coccineum | reverse complement strand
ATTCAAACCAAAATTCACCATGATACATATATATATCCTATGAACCTCTCATAGCTCTCCCAAAGCCATTACCCTTTTACAAATACCCTTTAGAAATTCATTAATCCAAAGTGTCCAGAATTCGTCTAGAATCTGACCCCCTAAAAGTATGACGTTAGATAACCAACCTAAACTTCATAACCTACTTAGAAAATATTCAGGGGTCACACACAATATATAAACTAACTTACAAGTGATTTAGAGCCTCTAACTAGATGTCTAAGTATTTTTAGAAAAATCAAAACCAAAACTGAAATTCGTCACTGTTTTACACACTGATTTTGTAACGACCTTTTGACCCACTTCCCGACCATAAAAACTCACGAGGCCAACTTTTCTGGAAAGTAGACTCTTTGAGGTTATCTCTAGTATGTTGTAATTTGTTTATTTGATTTTTTATGAATGAGTTATGCTCATTACAAAACTGCCTAACTTTCTGCTGTGAATTAAACAACTAATTCGGGTGATCTATACCCTAACGCATGATCAAATCTTGTAACTAATTAAACTAATGATTAAACAATCATTATAACATTATAAACTTCCAGAAAAATCAAAGCCCTAATTTATAAACCCTAATTTATAAACCCTAATCCATCATACTTAGATTACATCAATTGAAAATTAATTAACTAGAACTAAACAGAGATTAGAAAATACCTTAACCAAGAACCCTAAAATTCTCTTCTTTTTCTTCTCTTGTAAAAATCGGCCAACTTCAATAGGGGTTTAGGGTTTTTATTTTTTTTGTATTTATAGGCTCTAAGGTAATCCTAGATAAAGCCTAATAAGAGTTTGACTCCTAATACAATTCCATATTTTTTTCTTTTTCCTTTTTCTACTATTCGGCCGAATGGCCTTTTATTTATTTATTATTTATTTATTTTTTATTTATTACTTACATAATTACTTGTATTTCCTTAAATTTTTATAAAAACCTTGACAAATTTGACTATACCTTTTTGCTTATACGAAATTCACTAGACTTTTAAAAATAACTTTTTAACTTTTCATTTTCAACCTAACTTTCCAAAAATACTTTTCATTTCACAAATTCACTTTCTAAAAATAGAAAGTCTTCCAAAAACTCTCATATTTTAACAAACTTATTTCTTTCACAAATGACACACTTCCCATTTTAATCCATCACCTAGACATCCTCATATTAACCAAAACAATCCTCTCAAAATACCCAATCAATTCCATTATCACTATAAGTGATTAAAATTAAATTTCTCCATCAACTAACTCATTTCTCTTAACTTAACCTCTAAAACCTAAACTTATATCTTAAATTACTAACATAAAAATACGTATACGAATAATTACTAACACAATTAACATGAAAATGCTCAAATCTCAATAATCATTTCCTTGTCACTCAAAAGTGAACGAAATGAACTCAACCAACTTCATCACCATTTCAATCTCATTGAGATGATCACACTCAATAGATTGATTACCAATACCTCATAAACACATATAAACACACATAAACACATCAAATCACATAAACCATACATTACAACAGGCACCTAAGTTAACACTAACGGTTTGACTAACCTGCTCAAGTCATGGTTGTCACTATTAACAGTCTATACGGCATATGGCCTTCTTTGTATTTGTATGTAACTAGGTTAGGCCCATTATGCATACTATATATGTATCCTATTGTATTCATCTCAATCAATATAAACGAATACACATTTACACAAACAACGTGTGCATATATTTGTCGGTTCTTTGTAGTCTCTCGTGTTTGCTACTTGTGTCGATAGAACTCGCGATCTAGCATTCCGCGATCGAACTTCGGGTTTGTTGTCGTAATTTTCCAACACTTAACCACAATATATATCACAACTATAGCTATTTGCCATTTGAAAATCTCATTACTATACACGAGTACTCGTCTGGTAATTGATAAATGATAAAGCATTTCACTCTTTAATCTTAAGTCAAAAATTAAGTTGAAGGCTCCTAATTAATATTTCCTTCAATTGTATAAAAAATAGAAAGAATGTTTATAAAAGTCACATTTTCACTTATGAAATAAAATCACTGTTTAAGTTTATCACAAGCGCGAATATCATAGATGATTGTCATGAAGTTGTTGAGGTATTTATGTGTGATACAACGATACAATGGATGCTCAATTTACAATAAGCTATAATCACACTTTCATTTAATTTTACTTAACACAGTCAAAGTAAACAATTTTCAAAATCTTCTATATAACTTCCCCTTTACATGTTACAACTCACAACTATTCCAAGTGCACTCCTATTCTTTGGATTCTAATCTCTCTATCCAGGCAACAATGGAGGTTAAAAATGACACCACAAAAACCAACAACTATAAAAAACCAACATTTCCACCGCTTGCTTCATCATATAACAAAAAAATACGTCCCATACTCGACGTCGTCGACAAGCTTCGACGTCTGAATGTCACCCAAGAAGGTATACCACTTCCCACCATTGTCGTTGTTGGAGACCAGTCCAGCGGCAAGTCAAGTGTTTTAGAGTCACTAGCAGGCATAAGTTTGCCACGTGGACAAGGTATTTGCACTAGGGTACCTCTTGTTATGAGACTTCAACACCACGAGGAAGATGTCCCGAAGTTTACTTTGAAGTATCAGGATAAAGAAGAAGAAATATACGGTGAATCTGGGATATCGACAGCCATTAGTAAGGCCACGGATGAGGTTGCTGGAAACTGTAAAGGTGTAGCGAATATACCGTTGACTTTGGTTGTTAAGAAGAAAGGTGTACCAGATCTTACTATGGTAGACTTGCCTGGGATCACTAGGAATCCGATTGGTGATCAACCTGCAAATATCTTTCAACAAATAAAAGGTAACATGCAGTTTGAGTCTTTGTTTAAATTTAAAGTACTTAATTACGATCATAGTTTAATTTTTGATTTATTTCCTCAAATTAGTCTCCCTGCACTCAGGTATGATACGATTAATATTGTGTACACATCCTATCTCTCCCGTACACTGCCTCCGCAAGATTGGTTATTGTTGTTGTTATAATTATGATAATATTTTGGTTCATTGGTATGAACATGATATGAACTAAAAGAAACAAGTGTAACCTATAAAGATGGTCCTTTACATGGCCGCAACAATTAAAAGTGAAATACCTGATGACCTCCAAACACATTATCCCTCAAATATGATCATATCCTATATACCATTTAAGAATCTTATATCTTTTTTTTTTGTATGTTTCAAGATATGATAACGGAGTATATAAAGCCAGAAGAAAGTATCATATTGAATGTTCTTCAAGCCACAGCTGATTTCGCAATATGCGAATCAATTTGCATGTCACGAGGTGTGGACACTACCGGGGTGAGGACACTGGCTGTTGTTACCAAGTGTGACATTTCCCCAGCTTGCGTACTTAAGGAAGTTGTAGCCAATGACGTGAAAATTGGCCTTGGTTACACATGCGTAAGAAACCGAATCAATGATGAAACTTATGATGAAGCTCGTGTCCAAGAAGCTCAACTTTTTGAGACTCACCCTTTGTTGTCAAAAATTGACAAGTCCATGGTGGGTATTTCTGCTTTGGCTAATAGGCTTGTCGAAATCCAGTCAGAGATACTATCAAAATGTTTGCCAGACATTGTGAAAAAGATAGATGAAAGGCTCAATGATTCTGTTTCTGACCTCAACAAATTACCCATAACGCTTACAACTGTTCCTGATGCAATGTTTGCATTTACGCAAATAGTTGGGTCCTTGAAAGATAAACTTCAAAAGATCTTAGTCCAAGGCGAATATGATCAGTATGAAAATGATAACCAAATGCATTGTAATGCTAGGTTGGCTGAAATGCTAGATGAGTTCTCAAAAGAACTTAACACAAGTGTCAGGTTTTCTGAAAAAAATTTAGTTGAGGAAATGAAAGTTCTGGAGGAAGCTAATGGCATTAGGTTGCCAAATATCCTTCCTCACCAGGTGTTCCTATGCTTACTCCAAAGGAAAGTGACAACAATATTTGATATGCCTGTTAGCTTTGTGGATAAAGTGTGGGGTTATCTTGAAACTGTATGTGTAAGAGTGCTTATTGATCTTTGTGAGAATTACCCTCAGTTGCTTCCTTCCATGAGAAAAGCAACTCTGCATGTGATGCGGGAAAAGAAGGCTCACTTTAAGGAAAGAGTTAAGGAAATGATAGAAATGGAGAAAATGACTGATTACACTTGCAACTCCGAATTCATGGATACATATAACAAGTTAATGGGAAACTGCGCCGCTTTTTCATCATCCGTATCCAATAACTTTTCAAGAATAACTGTGGAAGGTTATGGAAATATTAATATTAGACATCTGTATGGTGTTGCAGCAAAGACAAGGGACCAGGCTTTCGATTTAAAAATGAGGATGACGGCTTATTGGAAAATTGTTCTGAAACGATTGGTGGACTGGGTAGCACTTCAGCTACGGTTTCTAATACAAAAAGTAGTGAACGAGGAGATTGGGAAGGAAATGAGAGAGGTGATTGTGCGTGGTGGTGGTATAGAAAAGATGCAAGATGAACCTCCGTCCGTGGCAATAAAGCGGGAGAAGCTGCAAAGAAGCATTGGTTTGCTGAAAGAATCCAAAGAAGTCATCGAAGAAGTGGTGAATGGTATTGTTGTCACAAACAACTGATTTGAGTTTCTTCGAGGGAATGAAAGCATTTTAGTTGACTCTTTTACTCTACTAGCTTAAGTAATGGATTTCCTATGTGTTTTTCGTTAATTATTGTACTACGTACTTGTTTTGTGTTTGAACTATGAATGCTATCTTTATAGTATCTACTAGTTTAACGATTTGATATTTTATGCAGATTTAAGTACTTTGTTGTTGATATCGTAACAATGTTTTTGTTTCGATGACATGCGACGGATTTGTAGTGTTTCCTCTCTCTTATAACTCAATGTGTGTTGCTGGTATAAAAGAAGTCCTACAAATATGTGTCACTGTTCAGGAATTCTGTTTTAATCAGTTTCTGTATTAAAAATCAGAATAGTATTACTTCACTGATTAATATGAAAGGATGAGATATAAAAATTACTCTTATATACAATTCACAAATGTTCAGTGGCACTGCTTGCTACAGTGCTACAGTACAGGCCCAAAGTAAAAAAAAAATTACAAAACGACCCCTCAACTTTTAACTGTTTACGATTTTTTTACATAATTTAAAAAAAAAAAAAAAAGGCCTCTCAAGTTTCTTTTATTCGCAACTTTTTTACATAAATTTTTTAAATAAAAAATATACGGACAAAAATGCCTCTGGACCACGAATAAAATGAGACCAGTATTGATATGTTCCATCCATGAGTACGATTTTATAAAAAATGTTGAAGTTTAATATACATTTTTAAAAAGAAAAAATATATAAAAATTTTCAACACACACATTCTACTGAGCGTGTTTTAATTTTGTTCTTTTATGCATTCTTGACCAACAACCTATATCCGGTCATATAGCATGACTATTTGTTGGGCCTATACTTTTTTTTACTTAATTATCCACATGTTACTCACAATAAAAAACTGTTTTGTATTGATAAAAAATTAGTAACAAAAAAGCCCTCAAATTCTCACTAATTACGACTTTTTTATACAACAAGTTTTTATTTATACAACACTTTTCTTTATCAGTGTAAGTAAGCAAAACAGTATGCGCACTTTTAATGTAAAGGAAATACAACCCTTTAAATTTACGACCAAAACGATCCAATACAATAACGCTTTACAACATGCGTACGATCTAAAAAAAAATATATTAAAGTTCAATACACATTCTTAAAAATCATATAAAAAAATAGTGTAAAAAAGCCTTCTTTAAGTTTCATAAGAACCGTGTTACCGTCCCTAGCCCCATCATCTTGATGCCCCCTAGCCGGTGGGCCTCACGCCCGCCGAGCGCCCCGAAGCCGAGGTGCAAAACGCGCAGATTGCTTAAATTCAACTCGTTACTAGCCATTTTCAAAACTCTTTGAAAGTTTTACCTCCAGCTCAAATATTTTGAGCCCTACATACTAAAGCCCACACTTGTATTTTCTTTTATCAAGGCTAGGGGTTTTGATCGGTTCGGTTATCGGGTTATTCGGTTTGTTCTGTTCGGTTAGTTCGGTTAAAAGTTTTTTTAAGGTCAACTCATATACGACACCAAACCGAATTCAAATTCGGATTTTCGGTTCGGTTCTGGTGAATCCTAGTTCGGTCGGAACCCGTTTTCGGTTTACCCCAATACACAATTTATTAAAAAAAAAGAAATATCTACAAATATATTTAGCAAAAAAAATATTTTCAAACATTAAAAAGAGTTTTTCAATATAGAAAATTTTATTGATCTTTTTATATATATAAATATATATATATATATATATATATAAATATAAATATTAATTTTTTTATATATAAAATTTTATTGATCTTTTTATATATATAAAAATATAAAAAATATATATATTTATATGAATTCGGTTTTCGGTTTAGACTGTCAAACTCATATCCAACCGAGAACCGAATTCGTAGTTCGGTTCGGTTCGGTTTTGGCATATTCGGTTCGGTTATTAGTTAGGTTCGGTTGTTTTCGGTTCGGTTTCGGTTTTCGGATTTTTCGTTTATTTCGGTATTCTTGCTCACCCCTAATCAAGGCCCACATTGAAATATGTATCTTTAGAACTTTTAATCGATCAAATATGCACAAATATAACTAGCTTCTAGTAATATTTAAAGTGGCAATCTTAAGTTAATAGGCTATACTAATGATTGGTTAGGATGGTAATTATTGATGAATGATGAATATAAATTGCTTCTGGCTAAAATATTCCAGTAAACTCTTTAACATCTTTGAATCTTAATGATATAAGTATGATACAAAGATTTAACAATTCGATCACATTTTGTGAAAAGTTTGTTCGTATACATCTAAAAGTCATAAACTAATTGATTAGTAGCTTATGCTTATCAGAATGTATTAGAATTATGAGTGTAGTGGCATGTTACAATTAGTAGCTTATGCTTATTTAAAAGTCATAAACTAATCAATTAGTAGCTTATGCTTATCGAAATGTATTCGAAGTCATAAACTCTTTTACTACCAAATGGTTAGAAGTTACAAGTCAAATGTTCATTAATTAAAAGTAATTAAGGCGACATAAGATGTAAAACACTAAATAGATAGTATTGAATATTTAATTAAAACTTTATAAATTGGATGGCCTAAGACGCATATGATCATAAGCCAACTACATATTCGGAGGCAATATATTTGGTCATGTCACAATGTTTGTCCCAACGATTTCTCAATCAACGTGAAAGAATCCCATAATCAAAAAACGTTCGGAATTTCTCTTAGCTCGGTTGAACCTCGGAGCCAGATTGGTTCTTCTCGATTGCTAGAAGAAATTCCGTTGGTTACCAAATCTTTGAACACACGTTGGTGTTGCGTGCTAGGTCTTGTGACTCCCTTCATAATTTTGATCATTAACAATAACGCAATGCCATCGTGAGTTCTAGATATGGATCAAGAAAAGCACGAATCATGTCAATGACCCGAGGGGGGCGCATTGGTCGCCACCTAATTCATAAAAGATATGATGGGTTGTTTTTGGTGTTGTATGACCCAAAAACGAGCCAAAAGGAAGAAACGCTCTCGCGATTTCATTGAAACAAAGGAAGAATCGTTCCCCGGATTTTCTCTTGGAAATGGTAATTACATAAGAACCTCTAATACATTTTAATTTGTTGCAATAAAACTAAATAAATGTCTTTTTATTGTCTAATGAACTCGATTATGGATCATATTTAGATAGCTTTAGAAGAAGGTACATAACAGATGAGATAGCAAAGTACGGAAAAGAGAACATTTCTTCGGAATTTTTCACATACGAGGAGTTGTGTACCGCGACCAATAACTTTAACTACAATTCCTTGATTGGAGAAGGTGGTTTCGGGAGGGTCTACAAAGGCCACATTGCCACCAAAGACACCGTACGTTTATAAATAACATTCATGATCATACGTAAAGAGTGTGAATACATATCCTTATTTGTGTTTATTGTCCTTTTTTTGGGGTTTCGTAGGATGTTGCTGTAAAAAAGCTAGATCGAAATGGATACCAAGGTAACCGGGAGTTTTTAGTAGAGGCTTTGTTGTTAAGTCTTCTTGATCACGCGAATCTCGTTAACTTGCTTGGATATTGTTGTGATGGTGACCAACGGATTTTAGTTTACAAGTATATGCCCAACGGCTCGCTTGAAGACCATCTCTTTAGTATGTTTTTCATCATTCACATAGTTTTCTTTGTTTTCTGTTATAGGTCCCATCGACATGCACTCTGACACACAAAATGAACTAAAATGATTTGAGCTAAGTATGTACATTTTTTTTTGTTAAGATTGGGGTGCTGGGGAGCAAAAGCCTCTAGAATGGGACATAAGAATCAAGATTGCAGCGGGAGCAGCACGAGGGCTCGAATACTTGCATGATATAGCCGACCCACCAGTGATCTACCGTGACTTTAAAGCTTCAAACATACTACTGGACGAGGAGTGGAACCCGAGGCTTTCTGACTTTGGATTAGCCAAATTGGCTCCAACTGGCGAACAAACTCACATCACAACTAAGGTGATGGGGACATATGGTTATTGTGCACCCGAGTATGCATTGACCGGTCGGTTGACTAGAAAATCTGATGTCTACAGCTTTGGAGTTGTGTTCTTGGAAATGATCACAGGAAGAAGAGTAATCGATGGTTCAAGACCAAGTGAAGAACAAAATTTAATCGCTTGGGTATATTAAACTAAACTCTAAGAAAATGAAAAGTTAAAAACAATTCAAACAAACACAGTTTCCTTACATTTCTTTGTTGTGTACAGGCGGAACCATTGTTTAGAGACCGAAGACAGTTCCATTTGATGGCAGATCCATTGCTTGAAGCAAGATACCCGAGAAAAGGGCTTTACCAAGCTTTAGCCGTAACGGCAATGTGCCTTCAAGAAGATGCCACAAAACGGCCCACCATAAGTCAAGTAGTCAAGGCTCTCGAGTACTTACGTTCAGGAGACAACGAAGAACAACCAAAGGAAGATCAGAATGATAGCTCAGTGAAAGATGAAGGACTTGGTATAGGAAACAAACCTTAGAAACATGTATACACTCGAAGTAAATGATATTTTTCGGTACAATTAGATGACAAATTTTGAAAATTTGTTGTAAGATTTTGTCTCTAGATAATTATGTATTTGGTTGCTTGAACATACATTCTTTCACATGTAAAATTGCATCACATGGTGCTAGCTAGAAGATGTTTTTCATGTTAGCTTTTTGCCAAACAAGCTGCATATTCAATAGATATAGAGTTATCCTATGGTTATATATTTACAGTTTGATAATATAATCACCAAATCAGAGTGGCGCAGCGGAAGCGTGGTGGGCCCATAACCCACAGGTCCCAGGATCGAAACCTGGCTCTGATATGCTGAGAGGAAAGCTTCCAAAACCACTTTTTTTACTTTTTATATTGTTGACTTACAAAACAGACCTTTTGGTTATTACCTTCTCTCTTTTTGCCACTCAAACTGTCCCTGGATTTTTAGTATTTGCTGATGTAACTTGCATCATTTTGTCTTCTGTTTTCTTACCATTGAACCTTTTCGACAAGAGGTTTGGAAGTGGAAACACTCTGAGTATGATCATAATTCTGATAGCGCTTGCCAAATATTCGTGAGTTAACACTATCATAGTTTTTTGTTGGAAGCTAACACCATACGGTATATAGTTAATATTTTGTCATTTAATTTTATTCTTATGTTTAGGGTACGTTCATCGAGTTATCATGGATACGTCTTTGTGTAGTTAATAATAAGATACTTGAAACACTACACTGAAAAAGATGCATATACTTTTAGCTTCATTCGGTACGTTGCCATACCTTTAACCTTTTTCCCATGATTTCACTCTCTATCCTTCAGTGATTCTTTCGACTGGGTGATGTATAGAGTTCAAGGACCATGCAGATTCAATATATTGGCAGACCATATGCTTAGTACAAATCTATGGATACATGTTACCCATCATTTACCGCAAGGCAAGATTTTAAAGGCGTTACGTATACATATACATCTACAATACAAGTGAATTATGTATGTATGAGATTGAGCTGAAAAAGCCATGGTAAAGTTCATCTTTAAAGCCATCACAGCCCATAATTAAGTTATAATGACATTCATTACATACACATGTAAAAGAAACCTCCCCCAAAAAGTAAAAAAGCCAATTTATCCACTTGGATGAGGAGGCAAATTTCACCTTTAAATCCTTCCATCACTTTCACATACTATAGTTAAGTCAAAGTTGACATTTTTACCCCTATCACATGATCTTTACCACAAAAAATGAGGTGTCAAGTAGTTAGAAGGTGGACATATTCAAGAGGCCCCCAAGCACAACTTAAATGTTTTCATTGCATACTCATGAACATAACAATGCCACATCATTATCACCATAACCTTTGCCTTAATAAATAAAACAAGATCCACTCTTATCATTCAAATAGCCCAATATTTCAAACTCAACTCATTAGCCAACAAAGAAAATGACTTTGAAGCCTAATGCTACAGAAATACCTATCAAGATTGGTACAAAAGGAACTGTTGGATCACTCATGATGAAAGAAATTGAGTACTTTAACAAACTTGGAGCACACACTCACAAGCATACTTTGCAACTTCCTCAAGAGGCTACGAAGCCGAGCCGTAGTCAACCAAAGCACAAGCTAGATTCATTAACCACAACCGCGAAAAGCAAGAAAAGAAGCAATAAGTTCTTACCAAGTATTTGTTCTGCCATCGATGTAGCTGATCACAACGGGCCTAAAATGGTTTCAGGGTTTAGTTACAGGTCTCTAAAATCCGACACACGTAGATTGCAAGTTTAGTTTGAAAAACTAAGCTTCTTTAAACGATCTTTTATCGGGTTTGCCCAATTCTTGTCTGGTATCCCACATCTTACGTCCACAACTTCGACTATGTGAGTTCTTTTCAAAAGATTATCCGCATGACGTATAGTGTTTCTTCTAGCTTTTCTAGCATGATTGTGTTTGTCTTTTCGCAGAATGTTAGTATGCTTTTCGTTGAAATGATTGTTGCTGGTGCTTGCTTCATCTTCTTGCACTTTTTCCTTGAGTTTTCTACTACAATTAGTATCGTTCGCTTCTAGAAATGTGTGGCTTAGAGATTTTGTAGTATCATCATTGATGTATTGCAATTCTCTTGATAGTAAGGCACTTATCCTCCCGGTGGTTCCAATTTTGATGGATCCTCCACCACCCTTCATATGCTCAAGTTTCTGAAACAATTTATCAACACAAAATTGTTTTATCTGGTTATCGTGTTTTGATAGAACTGTTATGACTAAGAACTCAGAGTTAGATATTGATCAAACATAGAAAGATTCAATGAAAATGACCCATAAACACAGATGTTACACAGTCAAGATTAAGAAACTTACAACTGTTTGATTTTTCAAAATTGGGCTTGGTTAGTTAAACGTCATTACCAATCTATGAAAAAAGTTGATAAAATTTCCACACTCTTTCTGTAGCAGAACTAGGGGTGTCACGATGGAATTTTACTTCAGAGTGTTACTTTAATTTTCATACAGAACCCGAACTTTCCTAAATGCACCCGCTCTAAAAAAATTGTGTTGTATTAGACTCAACGTTTTAATGAAATTGTACATTATGTCACTTTTTCCCTTATATTACCCTTTGAAAATGTTTCTGCATCCGGTCACTTATAATGATACGTTTCGCCACTGCATACTTTGAAAACAACCGATTAGGCAGACATGAAGTGGTCTAATTTAAACATCAATTAAAGACATTTAATACATAGTGAAGTCATAGTCAGCAACTAAACTTCAACTACAAAATTAGCTATACCTAAGAACATTCAAACCATATTGCCAACTCTTTAAGTCATGTCTTAGAGGGAGTTTGGAGAACAGATTATCATCTTATCGCGTTTTGTTATAACTATCTATCTTTTAAGTGTTCCGATAGAGCCATTATACTAACAGCTCGTCTTAGTTTGATACGACACAAACTGATGCATAGTGTTGTATATTAGTATAAGTCAATAAGCTTTCAAAAACATATTCAAACTAGACTATATCTTTTGAACCTCCCAAAACAATCAAATGTATATATAAGCGTTGTCAGTTATCAACATTGTGCGTAAAATAAATAGTAAGATGGACTAACTAAACGAACCATATATATAATCAAGGAATATTGAGGAATACTTACCACTGAGAGGATACAAATTCCAAAGATTAAAAG
>BQNB010012727.1:0-27819 GCA_026074375.1 Tanacetum coccineum | reverse complement strand
ATTAGCCTAACCTAAATTCATGCCCAGTACCTACATCTATTCACTACAACTTTCAATTAAATCTCGGGACGAGATTTCTGTAAGGAGTGGAGACTATAACAACCCAAGAATTTTCATCAACCTATTTTACTCTGATCACAATTATACGGGGAAATTTTTCGCTTTATTACATTACTTGCATTGTCAATATATAAGTGTAACACCCCCATTTTTACAATATAGCAGCGGAAGCTAATATGGGGTATTACTTCATGGAAACAACAATCATAATCATAGAAAATGACCCAAAAGAGACGTTTGTTCAAAAGATATGTTATCATTCATTTCAAATCAAAGTTTTACAAAATGCAGGTCCCAAAATCTAAAACATTATGTTTGAATGATAACAGTTCAGCCATCTTCGAGTCCATGCCAATCTGTGCCGTAACTTGCTCAATTACCTGAGATAAACATGCTAAAAAGTCAACACAATAGTTAAGTGAAATTCATAGGTTTGATATAAACAGTTTGAATACAAGTAATATTATAATAATTGTATAAACACAATTATTATGAAAATGATATTGTTATGATCTTGGGTCATGTTATTATATACCCGTTATTAGTAATAATCGCAATGAATCATAGTAACAATGTATTATCCCGTTATTGCCTTATTTGGTCTTATTGGTCTTGTTCTCATGTCACCAACACATTATCATACAAAGTCAATTTAACCACTTGAAGAGCTCATAATATCAACATATTAACATCCAAAGTCAATTTAACGACTCGAGATGAAAACTGCTTTCACTCGAAAAGACTGTGCATAAAGACGAAGGTTGGTAAGAATATTATTGAGGCGTTCAAAATTATATTTCGTGGTAAGGTGTGTTGGATTCGCGCCAAGGAAGTTACAGGATGGGTTCCTGACTTCTTGGAGGAATCTGATGATGAACATGATTCAGATGATGATGTTAATGAAGGAGATTTAAATGCAGTAGACAGTGATGTGGACGAAGTCCTGGAAACGTGTTTTGAGGAGCGATCGCAGAATTACAACAAACCAGAGGAGTTGTCTACTGGTCAAAAGGAGAATCATTCCAAGGATCCATTCAACATTTATGAGTTGCTTAATAAGAAAAAAGACAATGTAGAAAGTGAAGACAAATCGGAACACAGTCCACAATACCCTCCAGGCTATACTCCAAAGGATGGTATAGAAACATTTTGCAATAATGGTGAGAACTCCAAGAAAGAATGTGGCGAATTTTCACAAGGTGGTCATGAGGAAGGGGTAAACGACGTTTTCAAAGACATTGGTTCAAATAAGGGTTCAAAAGATGATGTAGCAGAATCGGTTTGCTCAGGCCATTTTAAAAAATCAGTGAATCCACGTACCGGTGGATCAATATTGAATTTGATGGAAGAATTGGTGAAAGTGGGGCAGACTATGGGATATAACATGGATGGGTGTATGAATAACATGACGGAGATTATTGAATCACAAGGAGTGAAGGAGGGTTTTCGATGAATTTTTTGTCACTAAACATTCAAGGCCTGGCCCAGAAGGCTAAAAAAGATTGGGTCAAGGAATTATGTGTAAAAAATAAAGTGAATTTTCTAACGTTACAAGAAACAAAAATGGAGAAAATGGAGATTTTTAGTGTTAAGATGTGTTGGGGCAATTTTGCGTTCGATTATGTTCATAGTGATTCAGTAGGTAACTCGGGAGGTATTCTTTGTGTGTGGGATCCTAGTTCGTACCGTAAAAAAGACGTCACTGTGTCTGATTACTTCATTATGATTCGTGGTGTGTGGTTGAAAACTGGGTGTGACCTTCTCATTGTTTCGGTATATGCTCCTCAAGAATTAAATGAAAAAAAGATGTTGTGGGACTATTTGACTCATGTGATTAATAATTGGAAAGGCGAGGTGATTATAATGGGGGATTTTAATGAGGTGAGATGTAAATCTGAAAGATTTGGGTCGAATTTTAATGTTCAAGGTGCAAATGTGTTCAATTCGTTTATCGTCAATGCGGGCTTGGAGGAGATTCCTTTAGGTGGTTGTTCTTTTACGTGGTGTCATAAATCTGCTACAAAGATGAGCAAACTTGATCGGTTCCTCATTTCTGAGAATCTAATGATTACTTGCCCGAACTTCACAGCAACCTCTCTCGAACGGTACTTATCAGATCATCGGCCTATTTTGCTTCGTGAGTCTCACTTTGATTATGGGCCGACTCCTTTCCGATTTTTTCATTCTTGGTTTGAAATGGAAGGATTTAATAAATTGGTTGAAGATGCATGGAATGAAGCTCCTGTGGACGAATCTAATGCGATGAGTAACATGATGAAGAAATTGAAATATCTCAAACAGAAGATTCGAGATTGGAATAAAGGTAATATGAAAAGTTCAAAAAACATAAAAGCAAAACTCAAAGATGATCTAAAGGCAGTGGATGATATAATTGATAATGGTGAAGGCAACGATGAGGTTGTAAAATTAAGAATGGATGTCTTGAAATCCATTCAAGATATCGACAAAATTCAATCATTGGACGCGGCTCAAAAAGCGAAGATTAAATGGTCCATAGAAGGAGATGAGAATTCGAGTTTTTATCACGGTGTGTTGAATAAAAAACAGAGTTAACTTAACATTCGTGGGATTCTGATTGATGGCACATGGGTTGATAATCCGCAAAGGGTGAAAAATGAATTCCTCCATCATTTCAGTAAAAGATTTGACAAACCTGCTGCTTATCGAGCTTCTCTTGTTATGAACTTTTCAAAATTTTTATCTTGTGATCAACAGGTCGAGCTGGAACTCGAAGTGTCTAAAGATGAAGTAAAGAGGGCGGTTTGGGATTGTGGGACTGATAAAGCCCCTGGTCCAGACGGTTTCACGTTTGGTTTCTATCGTCGATTCTGGAAGGTGATTGAAAATGACGTGTTCGATGCCGTTAATCATTTTTTTACTTATGGGGACATCCCTAAAGGTTGTAACTCGTCTTTCATTGCCTTGATTCCTAAAATCCCTGATGCTAACGTGGTAAAAGATTTTAGACCAATAAGTCTAATCGGAAGCTTGTACAAAATTATTGCAAAAATATTGGCGAATAGGCTAGTAGTTGTTTTGGGAGATATTGTAAACGAGGTGCAATCAGCCTTCATTGCGGATAGACAAATTTTAGACGGCCCGTTTATCTTAAATGAAGTGCTCCAATGGTGTAAGTCGAAGAAGAAACAATCTTTAATTTTTAAAGTTGATTTTGAGAAGGCTTATGACTCGGTTCGATGGGATTTTTTGGATGAAGTTTTGAAAAAGTTTGGGTTCGGTGATAAGTGGTGCACCTGGATTCAGAGTTGTCTTAGATCTTCGAGAGGTTCGATAATTATTAACGGTAGTCCAACGGCGGAGTTTCAATTTCACAAGGGCTTAAAACAAGGTGATCCGTTATCTCCTTTCTTGTTCATATTAATAATGGAAAGTTTGCATTTATCGTTTCAAAGAGTGGTGGATGCTCGTATGTTTAAAGGCATAACGTTAAGTTCTTCGTTGATGCTTTCCCATATGTTTTACGCGGATGATGTGATTTTTGTGGGACAATGGTGCGATGACAACATTAATACTCTAGTTCAGGTTCTGGAATGCTTTTTTCATGCGTCAGGTTTGCATATTAACATGAACAAAAGTAAACTAATGGGGGTTCTTGTGGATGATGAAAAAGTTAAGCAAGCTGCCTCAAAACTAGGATGCCTTATTCTTAAACCGCCTTTCTCCTACTTAGGTTCGAAAGTGGGTGGTTCTATGCATAGAATTCAAGCTTGGAATGAGGTAGTAGATCGAGTGTATGCTCGCCTATCCAAGTGGAAAATGAAGACGCTTTCAATTGGAGGAAGGTTAACTCTCCTTAAATCGGTCTTAGGATCGATGCCTATATATCACATGTCTATTTTTAGAGTCCCTATGAGTGTTCTTCGCAGGTTGGAATCCATTCGTAGTCATTTTTTTAATGGTCATGATCCCAATAGCAAGAGAACGTCTTGGGTTAAATGGAAAAATGTGTTGGCTTCCAAAGAGAAAGGTGGCCTTGGTGTTTCAAGTTTGTATGCATTGAATAGAGGTCTTATGTTCAAATGGGTGTGGAGGTTCTTTACTCAAAATACATCTTTATGGTCGAGGGTTATCAAGGCGATCCATGGAGAAGATGGGAAAGTGGGGAAGCAAGTGAAGTCTGCTTTCCCGTCGTATTGGATGGACATAGTGCATGAAATCAATGTTTTGAAGAATCAAGGTATTAATCTTCTTAACTGTATGCAAATGAAACTGGGAAACGGGGATAAAACTGCTTTCTGGGAAGACATTTGGATTGGTCATATCGTTCTTAAAGATCTATATCCTCGTATCTATGCTCTAGAGACATGTAAGTTTGTGAAGGTTGGCACAAAGTTGACTCAATCCAGTTTGGACTTTTCTTTTCGTCGAAAACCCAGGGGTGGTATCGAACAGGAGCAGTACGAAGCTTTATTGGTTCAGGTCCAAGACGTAAACCTTGTTCCTGTGTCAGATCGTTGGAAATGGTCCTTGGAGAACTCGGGTGATTTTTCTGTTGCTTCTGTTAGAAAGATGCTAGATGATAAAATGTTGCCGGACGTAACTACAAAGACACGGTGGATAAAACTTGTCCCTATTAAGGTGAATGTTCATGCGTGGAAAGTTAAGATTGATTCATTACCGACGCGTTTCAACATTTCTCGTAGAGGTATGGATATAGAATCTATTACGTGTTCTATTTGTGACAATGAGGTGGAGTCGTCTAGCCATTTATTTTTTAAGTGTAATATGGTTAGAGATATTATCCGAAAGATAACACGATGGTAGGATATTACTTACATAGAGGCCGAATCATATGAAGATTGGTTAAACTGGCTTGTGAATCTTCGCTTATCTTCTAATTATAAGCAGGCTCTCGAAGGTGTTTTTTACGTAATGTGGTGGCATGTTTGGCAATATCGGAACAAGTATATCTTTGAAGCGGTTTCTTCTCCAAAGGCGATGATTTTTGAGGATATTGTGTCTCGGTCTTTTTATTGGTGTCGTAATAGATGTAAAGCCTCGTTTAGTTGGAACGATTGGCTTAAAAATCCGTACCTTGTCGCTTTGTAATTTCTAGCTTCTTGCTAGTGGTTTAATAATATATTGCTGTTCAAAAAAAAAAACAGTCAATATAAGCATTTTTCTTCTTTTTTTGGTTAAATACCCTTTCGTATTTTATACTAAAAAGGCGCAACTTTATACAAACGGAATTTTATACCAGCAAAGGTTAATAAGACGGAATTGTTCTTGTAATTTTTCTGGTAAGTTTGTCAAGTCCGGTAAAGAAAATCTATTGAATATATAGCATATTACAAATGCAAATACATGATCAACTCTATCCAAATTTATTTCACTTCTAAATATTATACTTCGGTCAAATCGTTCTAACATCTTCTGATTTCGTTTACAGAAAGATGGGAAGAAGAAAAGTGTGAAGACTAGGTTCTTCTAGCCATTTTAATTTGTCGTAAAGACCTTTGCAAAATGTGTTTCTATACACATTTACAAATCACATCAATTTCTTGTGGGGTTTTGTTTATTTTGGCAGAATGTTTCCTTCGTGACATATATTCAATTTTTGGACGAGTCAAATGGAATAATGTCTACCTTGAGAAATAGTATACTCGTGTTCTTTTATTAGTAGTTTGATTTTCATGTGATACTTGGACATAACTAATTATATTCATTCGTTTTATATTATATAATTTGGATTATCTAGTAACTTTAGCATCTTATGCGATCAATGTTAATTTATCAAGATAAATAGATTTGTCAAATTTAATATTAGAACTGTCTAGTTTAAAAAGATCAACGTGCTTATAATTCATACATCTTTTAGGCTGCCCACTATCGTTCTAGGTCCTGACCTGTACTTTTCGACGCCACGTCAGCTTTCTCTCTCCGGCGACCTACAGGCGACCTTTTGCCACTATGAGGCGACCCTAATTTCATTTTTTTCATTTTTTATTTTTTATTTTTTTTAAATGCTAAAAAAACAGAAAAAAAAATATTAAAAAAATTGATCATAAAATATATCATTTGAAATATCAAAAAAAAAAATACATATAAAATTGTATATGGGCCAAAAAAATACCCTTGTGATGTAAAGTTGTATGGGCCCAAAAAAAATACATGATAAATTTGACTTTTACATGATCATAAATACATGATAAGTTCTCTTCTTCCCCATTTTTCCCTCACAAGACACACACACAAACACATTATACGCAGAAAAAAAAAATGAAGCCCACGATCGTTGTCGTCTGGGCGACAAATTTCGAAAACGGTCTTCGGCGACCGACTGCTCGACCGGCAAACCACTACGGGGGTGACCGAGTCGGTCGTCCGGCCCGTAGTAGGTAGCCTTATACGATAAGGAAAACATGAAAGATGATACTTCGAGAAAATCAAATTGTATTAATAGGAGAGCTCATTTTGCCCCAAAATGACAAAATAAGGGCATGTTTGGTTGAGAGGTTTGAAGGGTAAGTAATGGGTATGAAAATGAAAACAGTTAGTAATAGGTACGGTGATACATCCTATCTCCTCATTTGGGTTTCACATGTTGTCACGTCAGCATTTCACTCCCACTTAAAAATATTCTTTCATTCATAACAAACTCTTATTACCACTCACAATTTTATTTTCTTTTTCATTTTTCCACACAAACCTAATTCATTTCATTAAAATTAAAATACAATACGATAATAAAAAAACATATGAAACAAAAATTAAAAATATGAAGCATAAAAAAATAAACGGTACGGTAAATAAATTAAGCCTTTGGATATTTTCACATTATTTCAGCTTATTTCCTTTCAAATGTAAGCGGCTTTCTCCGGCGGCAACGAGGAGGCATCGATCATGAGAAACTCCAACTCTCTACACTCCAGCATCCCTAGTTCTTTCTTTCTCTTCGCCTCGTACGTGGCTTCGGCAGCTTCACATATGTGTCTATAATCATGAGATAGAGCCCCCATTATAGACTCTGGTTGACTCCCCCTAGTGCTTCCTCCGGTTCTTCCCCCGGCGCTCGACGTGTCCACCGATTTTTGTATTTTCGCGGGTCGAGGTTTGCTCGCGGGACGAGCTCTCGGATTAGGGCCAAATAGCTCGACGAGATTATCTTCATCAATCGGCTTCGCCGCATCCCATTTGGGGTACGATTTCAATATATTCCACGCGTGAACATATTGAAATTTTTTATTACCATATCGCTCCATATAACTGGTCTTTGCATTCTCGATATGGTCAGCCTTATTTTCCTCGCTTTTACGTGTTAAATGTTTGTAAATAGCGTTGAACATTTGGAAATCACCGTTAATCCTGCTCCATTTTCCCGTCATTATATTTTTGGGACGAGGATCAACTTTTGTTCGCGCGTTGAAATCGTGCATGATCAGGTTCTAAAACACGTCATCGGATTGGTCTTTTTCGATACCGGCGTTCTGAGAGTGTTCGACCCAACTCTCGGTTAACAAGATTTCTTCGTCGCGATTCCAACGGGTATTGGCTCGCTTTTCTTCCACGTCATCATCATCGTCCTCGTCCAAATCGACAATGGGTTGTTTCGACACTTTTTTTAGTTTACGCCTTCCATCACGGGGGTCTTTGGCTTGTGGTACTTTGAATTGTGGTTGTGATGATTGTGATGGAAAATCTTGCGGTGGAGTATTTCTTGGATTCGCAAAATTATGGAAGCCGACTTGTTGTTGGTGTTGATGATACACAAGTTGTTGTTGATAAGCTTGATCGGGTGTCATTTGCGTTCCAAACGGAGGATACAGTTGCGAGGAAGAATTTGAGTTTTGTGACGATAGGGTAGACGGATTTGATTGATTTGGAGAAGACGAGTATTGTTGCGGGTTAGAGTTGAGAAGATGGGTAAAATAACCTTCCATTGGTGGTTGAGACATATTTTTTTACGTTGAGATATTGGAAGTATATGATGTTTTTGGTAAAGAAGCGTGTGTTAAAATGTTAAAATGAAGTGTTATTTATAGTGAAATATGGGTATAAATTAAAAAAAATGAGTTTTAATGTATTCGTTGCAACAACGGTTATATTTTAGAAAATATTTTGTCTTTTTCTGGCTCACAAACTCAGCGAAGAACTGAATGGCGAAGAATGGCGAGCTACGATAGTGTGGTGGCGAGGCAGTGGTAAGAGCCACGTAGGAACGGTAAGGTGTGCCTCGCCACCACACCGATCGCTCTTAGTTTCTTGGAGGAAATATAATCATTCATTATTCAAAAGTGGGTAATGTAACAATCCGCATTTTTAGGTCATTTTACGTCAATAAACTTTCAACTATTTATGTTAAACTTTTACGCGTTTACTTTAAATTTCAACCGTTAAGTTAAATCGCGTAACATAAAAATCAACAATCAACGTAAACCGACATCAAACAAATAAAATCTTACATCAAACAAGTGTTATATTATTTTTACGAAGATAATTTAAAACTTTTTATATTTTTTTATACTTAACATAAAACGTTTGCGTTTTGCGTTTTGGAAACCTTTTTGCATGCATGTAAACCATTCTACCTATTTACACTCAACCAAATACCCACAATTATACCCAATACCCAAAAATTATATAAACTCTTACATATATATGCCTATGTCCGGTTTTATACAACAACAACACAAAATGATATCAAATTTCTTCTAGAAACCAACATGTGCTTAATCAACAACTTTTTTTGGGTAAAGGGTTTCCCCGGTAAATGTATTACTCCAAAAAGCAATTCAATACAAAGGATGTGGATGAGTCCCACATCTCAGCCTGTTACATAGGCAAAAAGCGAACATAACAAGCACAACTAGTCCATAGGAGGATACTACTAAGACTATATTACAATTGACTCAACAAACAGCAAAAAATCTATTTCTTCTTCCTGCCACGGACCGTGATCTCGAGATCATCACAAATAGACTACAGGTGTTTGGACAAATCCTGATTCTCGTACATATCGTCATCATACGGGTCATAATCATCATTATCCGGATAAGAATCCTTCCATTGTTCCAACAAGCTATTAGTACCATAACCTTTATCACTTCCATCTTTACCACTCGTTGAAATCCTTAAGTTAGCAGTTTCATCAAATACCACTTCCACTTCACTATCACTTTCCACAATACCTGTAAGAACTAGCGGGTTTCCGTCATCCAATAGCCTAAGTTTACCTTCACAAATTTGTCATTCTATTTTATCGATTTTCTCACCAATAAGAGTATTACTAGCAAACTTCCCATCATTATCGAGATTCATAAAAGAGGATCCACTTGAAGTAGCCCTATTATTTACCAAATTAGTAGTCCCCTCATTGGTAATAACATTCATCAACTTTCTTACAAAGTCACTCCCCTCCCCATTCTCATCTCTTACAAACCATAACCCCTCCCCTAGATTTCATGAAGGATTGGTACTTCTTGTCTTTTAGATATTTATGTTATATAAAGACCAAGCAACTAGCTTATTACTTCACTTCTCACTAGTAAAATCAAAACACTCTCTTCCTTTTCCATTGCAAAAACCCACGACCAACTTTTAGCATACAAAATAATTCATAGATTTCCATTTCTTGATTTTACAAGCATGGAAGGTTAATCAAGGGTATAATCTAAGGTATTTCAAGTGGTTTTGCAAGTTAGGGTTTCCATTTTAAGCAAGGGTTTTTCAAGAACAAGTCAGGGTTTTTATAATCAAGATTGGGGGTTTTAATAAAGATTTTAGGTTTTGAATCAAAATCTAGGGTTCCTTTTTTATCATTCACTTTGTAAGTATACTACACTCACTCTTTTAATTTTCATACATATTGATTATGTTCATTCATGTTTCTATACTTTCATTATGTATTTTTACATATAAATCTTGATTATATAGTTATATCACCAACTAGTATACTTTTATAAACATTTGCAAATAAATCAAGAACACTACTTACTTATGATTTTAGACATGTGGTTAGGTTTAAAGTTCATAAAATAACTTAATTAATCTTATAAGTATTTCATGATATTGTGAAGTGTTGGATGTGATTAGGTTAGTAGATGATTATGATTGTAGAAGGTGATTGAAACATATAGACTAGTGGTTTTGTGATATAAAGATGAAGTAGAAATGTTGGCCAAAAATGTGTATAATACCCCTTTAAGGACAACAGCTTTAGAACAGAAAGATACAAACATTTTGTCGAGTTAAAACCTTAAAAATGTGTTAGTATTGTTGGGATATGTACATATATCAAATAATATATGTTTGAAAAATTACGTGAGCCTATAGGGGCACACACATTTACACAGAGGATACGTTTATTAATGTAATTAATATATATTTATTGTATATTAATATGTTTCACGAAATAATTAAACGATCTTTAATTAGAACGTTAGACATTATAACTAATTAATAGATATTAACAAGTGAGGGACTTGTTAGTACAAACACCAAACCCGTGGGGTGTTGGTTGTGACCGGTCGAATTAAAAGAATACAAAGGATGAGAGTGTCGATTTATGAAACTTAAGGAGGTGCTCTAGTCTAACTTGGAGAACAAGTTTAGAGACTATATAAACACCCCTTAGATTATTTAATCAAAGGTGATATACGATATACTAAATATTTATGCGATAGATATTTATCCCAAAAGTCCTACGCATGATTGCACACACTCCTGTCTTTTAAATCTTATTTCTATAATATGATAATATTAATTTTCATACACGCGTATGCATGATATGTATACATTATCACATGTAGTGTTTCCTTTTATATATATATTAGATCACTGTTTATCCCTTTGTGGATCCGATTGTATCTACCAACTGGCAAGAACATCGTGTTCGGTTGTTTTATTCATGAAGCAAGAACTAGCATTCTAGCGTATTTTGGTGATGTGTAGTGTGAGCACACCATAGAGGTTATCAACTTTGGTAACTTTATTAGTTTGCGTGGTATTCAATTTATACACACGCGTATATTCAAGAACGGTGTTCATTTATTGCTAAAAGATACACGCTTCTTGATCCCTTTGCTAATTACATATTCTATACGTGATTTATATGTTCCGCTGTGTACTCGTGTTTTAATGGTTAATAGTTATAAAAATCCAATAGTGACATCACAAGCCATCGTGTAGAATTTATAGTTACAAATAATAAAATTTGACAAGATTAGGGTTCTTGATTAAATTTTTAAGCCCTTTGGGCGTTTTATGCATAAAGATTCGATCTTTGTGCATCAAGATTCAATCTTTATTGGTTATAAAATTAATTAGACGAATTCTAAGTTGTATAAAATTTTATAAGATTAAAACTTGTTGCGTTTACTTGTTAATTGATCAAGTTTATGTTTAAATTAATTGTTAATTCAACATCCATAATAAATACATGCAATTTATCATGGAGGGATATGTGATATAAATCTTGTTAATTGTAAACGCTTTATGCAAATATGATGATCAAGAATTAAAACATAGACAATAAATTTGATTTGGTAAGATCCACGACTTTAAAAGCTATGGAAGACCTTAGCTATGTCTTAATGGGGCCTATAAGTTACTTAAAATTTTATGTGTTATGTGGTATAAATTTGTATGGCTTACGCAATCGATTGTATCGATGGATTTGGCCAGAGTCATTGGATGAAGGAGCCTTATATGAATATATACATGTTTAATTATTAGATAATTAGGATCATAATTGATATTTGCATTACTTAATTGTTAAGTGTTGTTTTTTAATAAGTGTTATGTGTATTAGTTTTATGTTTGTATTGTTTTATTTTAAGTTTGGACTTGCGAGAAAATAAAAGGGTTTTTCGAAAAATAAATATAAACATGACTAATAAATATGAAATAAGATTTATTATGGACTATTAATTAAAGTCTTATGTGTCAATTTGGGTTCGGCTTACATCCGATAATCATGGCCTTCGGGTTTCTCACGACGAGACTTGCAATTTAATAGTTTATAATGTATTTTTAAAATTAAAGATTAAAGTTTTATCAACGACGTAATTTGCAAAAGTACTATTTAGTTGCAAGGATAAGGTTCGGAAAAGACTCATCAAGACTTCAGTCTTGTAGATACCATTATTCTATAATACCTGACTACGTTGTAGTTTCCTTACCTTGCATACTATTTAGGAAGTCGCAAATGGTCTAGGATTTGAATGGTTTTTAACCATTCTTTAATCTTTTCCCGCGATAAAATATAAAATCTTTAAGTTTTGAAAACACGTTGAATCGTCAATTTTTAAAAGGTAACACTTTTTATACATTCGATGTATAAAAAGTAAGTGATACCATAATAAATAACTTAATTGAGTAAATTTTTTTTATTAACATCTATGCTACGAAGATGTATGCATGTTTCTTCGTACATATTTGTCACGACAAATATCATACCCTTTTTAAATAAGTTATTGTCATCCAATTTATAAGAACACTTGCAGATGCTTTTTACTATGCGTGAGACGTGTGTAGATTGTAATCCCAAGGTGATTATACACTTTTTCGTGAGACGTTAGTGTTACATAATCGCAATTCTTGAATGGACGACTTAATCGGTTTAATGGTGAGACCTTAAACTCGAGGCATAGATGGGATGAAACATACTTACTAGTATATTATTGTAATAAAGTAAGTCCCATAAGGTTCTAAGAATTGCACCGGCGGAAATTATTGATCATCAATTACCTTTTGAATACACCATTTCTAGCAGATCAACTGATGTGATGGTGGTATGTCAAGTTGGATCCTAGCCTTTAGAAAATTAATTGTTTAAAATGTTTAAACATGGGTAGTTAATTTTCTCTAAGGAATATTATCGAAAATATTAAAAATTGAATTTTGGGATTCTATTAATAGTATTAATGCAACGATAAACAGGAAACAAGGGTTTGTTTCTTTCTTGAAGAAGTCAAACCGAGACTCTTTTCCTTGTAATGAACATGGAGACTCATTCTTATCATATTTCTTGCTCCGGAAAGTTATACTAGGAATGTAGGAATTGTCCTAATGTAATCAAACTCATAGAATACTTAAATGTTAAGTAGATTGCATGACTTATATTTTCATACAGATTTCTTCACCCTTATTCGGGGGTGAGTACTTTGAAACATATAAGACATTCAGATAACTAGAGAATATGTTCTTAAAGCTATCAAATGATAACATCTTAATGTAAGATGCTTTATGAGTTTTTGATTAGGAAATACCAATACTATCGCAAAAGTGGTAAAGGCAAACTAGGATAATGTATCTAGTTGTTTGTTTTAATCAAAATTAAGGAGGAAATTGCATCCCAATTTTCAAGTTAATAAATAGCATTGATGGATAGTCCCGCATCTACATAGTAGAAAATTTTGAAATCCAAGTACATTGCTACTAATTAAGATTTCAAAGAAAGTTGGAAAATTAATAGATCACTATTTTGTTTTGTCAATATTATAGACATCATACAAATTGCAATGTTGTCAAATCCATGGGAGTATGGATGTAGTGAAATTCAGAATGGGAGCTACAAGGTTTATTATCTTGGTAGTAACCCATATTATTTCTCGCTTGTCTTGAGATAATATATAGTTTTCCAACTATGCACACAAATTGGTTTTTTAAAGGGATAGTCTGCACATATTTCTTAATAATCAAGTGGTTCTATATCTACTTGTAAACTGCTAATTACTATGACACTACATATTTGTCCACCATAAAAAAAAAAAACAATGAACATCGTGTTGTTTGACTACATGAAATTGATGTTGTGTCATGCAACAAGTGGGAAGTATATCTTTAAAGTGGTGCAAGGTACAACACATGACAATAACAATATGATTAGATGTTTCTCTTGACCGTAAGGTAAGAAACTAATATTCTACTAGGAATTATTGCCCTATTTAGAACATATGTCAAGATATGAAATAAAGAATACTTCAAGTAAAATATTTATGTGTTTTTGGAATGTCCAAAATAATAAAGTAATCTCGATTTAAAGACTACTTCAAGTAAAATGCTTATGTGTTCTTGGAATGTCCCAAACAATGAAGTAATCTTGTTTAAGGGTAAAAGTCGAAAAATACCCACGAAATTTCAAAAATGTCCCGACATAACCAACGAACTAATTTTCGTCCTTACTAGACCAACGTACTTGTTTGTTTTGTGACAATATGACCAATACGCCCGGCTAACATTTCCACGTCATTTATTATTTTATTTTTTAATCCATCATTTATTATATTATTTTATTTTTCACGCTCCAGTACCAAACACAGTACCAAACACAAGGTAATGTCCCATTATCACAAAACACAATATCAACCCTATAATCGAATGCCCAACAAACAACAAATTCATCAATGCCACACCCCTTAATTTATCCTCGTCAAGAACACACTTACGTCAGCACTCCTCACCACGAACAACCACCACTTTACCACACCCTTTAAATGCAAAATGAAGACAACTGGGCGAGTTTGAGAAGAACCACCCACGAGAACTTATAAAACGGGGTGACCCGAAAAAGCAAAGAGAACAGAAGAAATTTGAAAAAGAAGCAATTAGAAGAGCAAACGAAAAAACGCGAAAGAAGTCAAGGTTTTTGAAAATGGGCGAGTTTGAGAAGAACCATGTTTTGGATCGATAGTAAGAAGGGCTGTTATTGATAAAGATTGAGAATGATGAGACGAGACGACGAATGCCAAGAGGAAACAAGAACATGAATGACGTAAAATGTGTTCCTAATCCCATGATTCCTTTGAACAAAAGATGAAATAAGGTAATTCACCAACGCAGCAGTAAACCAACCTCATCTGTGTGATCAACGCAGCAGTAAACCAACAACTTTTCTTCGGTATTGCAAACCACAAACAAACAGTCGTGGGGGCCGACGCTTCTTATGTCAAGCCTTTTACCACTAATGTCCTAATGCTTGGACCAGGTGGTTTCACTGATGTACTCATCAAAGCTCACCAACCACCAGCTCAATACTACATAGCTGCACAAGCTTATGTAAGTGCACCAAGAAGTTTGATAACGCCACCACAACCGCTATTTTGGAATACAATAAGGGTTCCTCTTCAAAACCCGTTATGCCTACTTTCCCAGCATTTAGCGATACTGCAAGAGCCACTGCTTTCACTACCAGCTTTAGAAGCCCAAACAAAGTCTCAATTCCAACCGATATCGATGAGAATCTTTTCATCACCGCACGTGTTAAATTTAATCCATGCCTACCAAACGCACCCTCAAGTACCTGTCAAGCTCCATTCAGAAGTCGATTCATTGCAAGCATGAACAATGTATCTTTCGTACCTCCATCAAACTTATCTATCCTGCAAGCACACTATCAAAGTGTACTTGGTGTCTTCACAACTGACTTTCCAGCAAAGCCTCCAGTGGCCTTTGATTATACTGGGACCGTTAGCCGATCATTATGGATACCTATTAGTGGGACTAAGGTGTACAAATTAAAATATGGATCAAAGGTGCAAATTGTGTTACAAAGTACGAATATCGTAGCATCTGAGAACCACCCTATCCATCTTCATGGATATGATTTCTACATACTTGCAGAAGGGTTTGGAATTTTTAATCCCGCGAATTCGTAGCATCTGTGGTTTACAATACCGAAGATATTTTGGTTTGGATTTTATATGTTTTTTTCGTTTAGATCTTGTGTATGTCTGTTTAAACTGGTCTTTTGATCATTGGTGGGTTTAAGTATTTTGGTTTTTATATATTTTACATGTTGGATTTGTGCAATTTGTAAATGAGAAGATAAGATGAAGAAAGAATAAATGGTTTGGTGGGAGTGATGAACCGGTGATGAGAGAGTGGGACAAGGAAAGCCTACGTGTCATGACTAATTATAGATTATTAAACAAAAAACCGGTGCCAGGTGTAAGATAACCGTCACGTGTCAGTAAAAATTTATGATATTGGTGATATCGGAACAATATTTAAAAGTTCGTTGGTCTAGTAAGGACGAAATTTAGTTCGTTAGTCATGTCGGGACATTTTGAAAAGTTCGTAGGTATTTTTCGACTTTTACCCCTTGTTTAACTTGAAATTACTATTGAAACTAAGAGTTGGCGTTCAGAATTACTTTAGTTAAGAATGTTTATGTTTATTGTAAATTAATAAACATGAAGTCCTATAAATGGTTGAAAGACTTATAACATAAAGTAAGTTATGTCTTCTAGTGATGACATAAACAAAAAGTCCTTGAATTGTTCAAAGGCAAAATGATGTATAGTTAACATGTTATATCTCTTGAAAAGATATGTACATAGAGTTCTTGAACTAGTTAAAATCATATGCATTATTGCATGCAAATAGGTTTTAAATACTATATATTCAATTTGGTTGGACACAATTAATTAGTATGCAACCTAAAGAGTATTAAGTTATTTAAAGAATTGTGGTAAAGTCTCACAATTAAATTTCTTATAGAATACCACATTTTTATGGTATGACTAGAGTGTTGAATCATATTCTTTGGAATTATTTGATTTTGATAACTTAAATATTTTACCTCTAAAATCTGTCAAGGTTTGAAATTGAGTATGTCTTGTATATACTCAAAATAACTCCAACCTAGAAGGTTGATAAGACACCATCATGATTATGGAAGATGATGACTCCTTTTAAGTCTTAAATTGAAGTTCTGAATTTGTTAAAAGTCTTATGAAGAATGATATTAACAAACTAAACTCAGAAACTGTCAATGTATCTTGTAATGTCCCTCTACATGCTTAGTAATTATAGAAGAGTCTTTAATTACAAAAAGCAAGTAGGAGCATTTTTAGATCTAAAAAGATAAAAATACAAAATACATAACCTTCTAAACACACTAGTGAATCATATCGATGATTTAAATGTTAAACCTTATAATGACATAATTTTTGTTCATAGATCCACAAGAATACCTCAAATACTTGATTGATAAATGTTATATCAATATTGAGGAATATGAGTCACAGGATCATGATGAACATGTTAATCATTAAAATGCATTGAATTTTGAATTTGGTATCATGGTGAAACCATTGAGATGCATTGTTGAATTTTGAATTTAATAAATGACTCAAACTATGAATGTTAAGATGTTGTCCACAAAAATAATCAATTTTGGAACTTGATTGATCTTTAACTAAACGGTTATACCGTGAAGTTAAAATGAGTTTCTTCAAAGAGAAGAAAAACTCAAGTGGTTTGGTTCTTGGTTTTAAACTCATAAGGACAATGTGTTATACATTTTTAATGCATGCATTATGATAGGATTTTTAATCATACGCAAGCAATTGTTTTTTAGTAAATATTTTTTCTATGCGCATTAATTATATAAAGATGGTAGATTGTCATACTAGTGTTCATATTGATGAAATATGACAATGGAATTTAAAACTCTTCCTTGAATGATTGCTATTGCGAGGACGGTTAGTAATCAAAGGAGTTTATGAATTCATATAATCTTTATAAAGTGTACAATCGGCAAGAATCCAAGTATGATTATTGCAAGCATCTAGGAGAATAATCTTCTGTTTATTGTTAAATAAAGATAACTCCTGAGTATTTATAAAAGCTAGTGAGAGTATTATGTTCAGGTTTTTTTCACCTAAAAGATTTAGAAAATAAAATATACAACCTTGAAATATATGTTTATTGCTATAAACATATGCAATATATAAATCTAACACAATTTGACATACTATTTAGAAAGTCTCAATGGATACATATCTTTTGATAAGATGAAACATGAATGAAATCTTGAGTTGGACTAAAGGATCCATTATATACATCATATTGTGTAGAGAAGTAGTTGTATCATGCATGAATGCAAGATGATTTGACAACATTAGTATTTAGTCGAAAGTTATTAGATAATTATAGAATTGAATAATTTAATAGAATATGTTTGGTTTTGGAATTTTTCTTAGATTACGGATTTGTCCATAGTAATAGAAATCTAAAAATAAATATTGCAACAATTTATTGTGCAATTAGAATAAACAAATGAACTTGGAGTTCATGAGATGCCAAACATTATTAAGAGAATATTCATTGTTTACGGATTTTAAAAGCACATGGTTGTTTGTGTACACGGATGCTAAATCAAATTGAGATGACACTCTATACTAGTCATGGTATGATTTCATTTTTGATGATGACCATGTGGACTAGTTATGCTCAACTGAGAGCATAGTTGCATTATACACTAAAGAATAAGAATACTTTACACTTTTGGAAGCTGTAAAAGATTATTGTTGTCAATAGTTGATGTCACACACCTTATAAGATATAGTGTGTTAATATTGAGATATTTGTATAAACAAACAATCATCATAGATATTCAAGAACTTGATTAATTGAATTCTTGAAATAAGTATTCTTAAAATTTCAAAAGATCAAAGATAGTTGAAATTAATGAAATCTATGCCTTGTCAGCAAGTATGGTCGTCGTATCTTCAGGCATGATTCGTCAACTAGAATTACCATGCATCTGATCTATTTAGTATTTGGATAAGGGATGTTAAGATAATTTTATTAATGATAAAGATACGCGGTATGAAGTTATATTTAATATAAACTGCGTCCTATATTCGCATGTTTAATCCGTGACTAAATACTTATTATTCTAAATTAGTCCATTGTCGATCAACAATATGGGAATATTGTTGAACTAAGACAAATCTGAGTGATTGATGATATCTTGGATATTAAAGGATGTGTCCGCCAAACTCACATGATATTCATAAGATGAATATTGGACTTCCCCAACTAACAAGATTATCACTTTATGGATCGGCGTCATTAAGTGAATATTGTAAGTGATTTTGTTTACTAAATCCTTAGACTTGAGGTGCAAGTAGGTCTTACATGTGTGGATTGTTCTTCTTGATTTAGTTCCGGTTATCCTGAATAAGGTAACTAATAAGGACTATTTTCAGAAGTGATTATGAAGCATTGTGACTTGACACTTGTAGTCAATAAAGAATTTGTTCCTTTAATAGTTGAAGTATGTGCCACTAGGCCCCTCGTAGGGTAATCAGATGTATGTGTGGCCGCACCCAAAAACTCAGGTAGATATGACTCATTGATTTTTGGTAATCATGATTAATCATATATACGAGAAACATAATCGTTAATTAATTGAATGATTTAGATCCATATCTATTTTTAACACGGTATCGGAAACAAAAGAATTGTAAATATTTAAATCATTTAACTGTGACTTTACGAAAGTACACTCAAGTATTCTTGGGAGCATTGGCGTATTGCTAGACGCTTGCCAATGTTATTATATTATTTGAGACATGTTCAAGTGGGAGTTGTTGGGATATGTACATATATCAAATAATATATGTCCGAGAAATTACGTGAGCCTACGAGGGCACACACGTATACACAAAGGATACATTTATTAATGTAATTAATATATTTATTGTATGTTAATTATATTAATATGTTTTACGAAATAATTAAACGGTCTTTATTATAACGTAACGTTATACCTAATTAATAGATATTAACAAGTGAAGTACTTGTTAGTACAAAAACCAAACCTGTATGGTGTTTGGTTAAGGCCGATCGAACTAGAAAAGAAGAAGGGTTCAAGTGTCGTTTTTAGAAAACTAGAGGTTGTGTTGTATTGTAACTTGGAGACCAAGTCATGGAACTATATAATGACTCCTAGGAGATCATTATATGGGTCGACATATATATATGATATACCCTTAAAAAACATACGACACATAATCCTTTAATAACCCTATGCGTGTTTTGACTCTTATGCATTTACTCTTGTTGTGAAATTCTATGTATGTCTGCATTAGTATTTCATACGTATGCATTTGCATGCATATTAGATGCATGTAATACATTACTTCTTTTCTTCTTGATTAGTCAATCGACAAGAAACATTAATAATAGATTCTGTTCGATTGGTTTAATTAATAAAACAAGAACAATGTGTTTAGTTGTTTTATTCGTGAAGCAAGTACTAGCATCCTAGCGTATCTCGGTAACGTGTAGTGTATGCACACCATAGAGGTTATCTACTTTGGTAACTTGTTTAGTTTAGGTGGTATTCGATTTATACACACGCGTATATTCAAGACGGTGTAACATTTATTGCTAAAAGGTACACATCTATAATCTTGTTAATTATGTTATTCTATACGTGTTTATCTTTCTGCTGCGTACTCGTGTTTTAATGGTTAATAGTTGTGACAACCCGAGAATCTCCGTTCAATAAGTTAGCCGTTTCCGTGTAGTAATTTGAATTTTTAAATGTTTCGTTTAGTTTTACCGTTTAACCGGGAAGTTGTTTCGTTATTATCTGAGAATCGTCTCCGGGAGCGAACCGGGACACCAAACGTTGTAGTATTTTGGCAATATCCGCGTTTTTATGTTTTAAAGCAATATTTAAAATTTCGTAATTTTCCGTGTTACCGTTACTCGTTTCGTTATTTACGTGATCCGTGGAATTTAACTACACTTTGTTGTGCATGCAAAGTCTTGGAAATTAATTCACAAATGAGCACTAGTGATCCTAGAAAGTGGGAAAAATATTTTTGGTCCCCCTTTTGGCCATGCCCCAACCGGTCACACACATATACATACATGGGATCCATTTTTTTTATGAGCTTCGCCACTCCAAAATCTGCCACTCTTGCCTCCATGTCACCATCCAACAAAATATTTCTCGGCTTCAAATCACGATGAACATCCATTGGATCAAAGTCATGGTGCAAGTAACAAATACCTTGAGCTACCCCTAAAGAGATCTTCTACCCTATGACCCAATCCCCCACGAAACTGTCACATTTGTTCTTCTTGTGCAATAGCTCATCTAAACTACCATTAGACATGTAGGGTTCGACCACCTCACCTGGTTACTAGTACGGAATAAATCCGATCTTCAAGACGAACACGCCCCAGCAGATTATGTATGACAGAAAAGAAAAGTTGACAAGATATAACCTCAAAAAAAAATATTATATGTTTATTAAGTAAGAAAAAGAATGAAGTACAAAACCCTCCCCCTCACCTCCTTTTATAGAGATGAGGGAGAGAACAAACAGGTTGGAAGAATTAATTTTTATGAAACCCTTCCCCCTCACCTCCTTTTATAGAGATGATGGGGAGGATGGGCTTGGGCCGTAGAGAAACCCAATAACCTTAATATGGCTATAATTAGAGCTAAATTTACACTAAACCCCTTAACCTATTGATTAAAGTGAATACTATATCCAATAATTTCCACCTTAGTATCACTATTAGTCAATACCGATACGCAGCACCTTCGACCTGTGCTGGAACCTCGGACCGGGAACCGCCTTTTACCAAGGCACCAGTAGCAATTCCTGCTACTAAACTTAGCTCATATCCTAACTCTGCCAAAAGTCCCTTTAGCCATATTTCCTTCTTCCAAGCCTCAGTAAGTGTCATATACGCCGCTTCAGTTGTTCACAAAACCATCATGTACAACATCATAGCTTCTCAGCTTCCTGTACATCCTTGTATCATAGACCCGTACCTTGTGATTGATCTACCCATGGCGTAGTCAAAATCTACAAAAACCTATACGTCTGTCTGTAATCCACGATTAAACTTAACCAACATACCCACATCTACAGATGCTATGTCAAGTCTCGTGCAGACCATCTAATACTCCTAGCTTCCAACCGCATATATACATGACCACTTACCATTCTTTTCCACATCACAGTCCCCTGATAGACTACCCTCCAACGATAGTATAGAGTGCCCCTTCAACAAAGTCTGTACCAACTTTTCATTGTGAATCCTGGACTGTGACACTCTTAGAGTATTACCACTCTAATCCCTGATGATCTCCAAACCAAGTATATTTCCCTTTGCTTTAACCAGCAAACCCTTGGTAATCCAGATCTCAGCCTTGCATCCGCAAGAAAAAACCATACCGTGTAGAATCCTAGTAATAGCCATCATTGTTGTCACTGCATTTCTTGCAACTGTTGCTGAGCACATACGCATCTGATCGAGCATCCATATCATCTTTCAATCTATCCTTCCACTTGGAAATCACCTCACAAGCAACTGTATTACTGAAAGTCAATGACTCATGTACATATATCTTCTCCACTGCAGCAACTGCAAAAGCAGTCTCATTACTGTCTTCTCTATGTTGAATAGTTCCCATACAGAGTGTTGCTCCCTGTCACGTGCTGGATGATAGTATATCAAATCCTTAGTTTATACTTCCTGTGAACCAACTACATGATCGACATTCTCATGAGGTTCCACCTCAAATGTATGGCCGTCCTGTGGTTCCACCTCAAACTCATCTCCTTGCAAGACCTGCATTAAACCCGTACCTACACCAGAACCAATGAAAGTTTTCTTGTATTCCCCACTTTCATTGAAACCCATATTCTTGTAAAGCACTACCTTTGAAGTAACGTCATCCAACCTCCAATGCTTATTACCCACTATACCTTTTACGGTATCCCAGGAATATGCACTTGACCTTAACCGGTTTAAGCATCCCTTGCTTAATACTAGCAAGCCAACCAAAAAACCCTAACATATCTATAGGCGTCTTAAATCTAATCGCTGATGATGGTGACCTTGTCACTAGATATGTAGACATGGTTGTATCCTCTGCCCAAAGAACCTTAAACAGACCAGACTAAATCAGAAAACAATGTACCTTAGCCAAGAGTGTCACGTTCGTCTCCTTAACCAACCCATTCTGCTGCTGTAACCCTGCAACACCCAAATGTTTAGCGACCCTACTCTTCGTACATTGTTGTGTAGACCTCTGATTACAAGAATCAAGAACATTACCCGTCTTGATCTTCCACCAAGTCTGATATTCCTTTTCCTGCTCCTTTACCAAGCAGTCCGTGTTTGTCTTCTCTTCAGGTTGCTTGTCCTCTAACCGTCTTTGAGCCACTGCAGTATCATCGTTACTAACCTGAAAAAACTCAGCTTCACGATCCCCTTGAGCTCCCTGCAGTTCCACCTCAAACCAAACACGTTTTTTCATCATGTACTCCATGGACTCCTATTTCATACACCTTTAGAGAGGGACCCAAGTTGTTGATCACACTTGTTTTGACCTCCATGTTTTGTACAATATTCCATGAGCTTTTCAAATGTTTAACCTAGTATTCATACTAGCCATTCTTTTAACCCTTTGCTAACCGTTTAACCTTTTGTGAATTTACCTACACAAGACACGATCTAGCAAAGTAACCCATTTGTAAAACCCTTGCTTTATCGATATAACCCTAAGAATAAACCTTCTTAGAAATCGATCAAACCAAGAAACCTTTAAAAAAGACCATTTCTTACTCAAATATCGATTGAACCGTGGCATAAAACCGTCCAACAAATCGACAACCCTTGAATCAAGAAAGTAACCTATGCTTTTTGAAGTAACCTTTGTCGTACTTTTATTTTTGCAAAAAAATTTCTTGTAACCTAAGAAACCTTGCAACCTCGACAAGTCTTGGACTTATTCTCCGACCATTTGTTTATTCTGATAACCTTGTGATATAAACCTCACAACACTGAATCAAACAAAGTACCTTGTGCAATAACTCCCTTAGGTCTTCTACACCTTGTCGCGAACCCGGACAATCGAAGAACTCAAGAACCTATACCTGTCGATACCTTGCTGCTCCTTGACGTCAAAAAACTTCAACACCAAGAACTTTTGTTGTCGAGAACCTGGTAGCCCAAACATAATAGAACAATCCTGTTCCTTCCAGAAAAACCAAACAACAAAAACCTCTTCTTGATCGAACCTAGTTAACCAGAGAACCCGCGAACCTGAGCTCTTGATACCAATTATAGGGTTCGACCACCCTACAACCTGGTTACTAGTGCGGAATAAATCCGATCTTGATGACGAACACACCCTAGCAGATTATGTATGACAGAAAAGAAAAAGATGCACAAGAATATAACCCTCAATATTATATGTTTATTGAGTAAGAAAAAGAATGAAGTACAAAACCCTCCCCCTCACCTCCTTTTATAGAGATGAGGGAGAGAACAAACAGGTTAGAAGAATTAATGTTTGTGAAACCCTTCCCCCCTCACCTCTTTTTATAGAGATGAGGGGGAGGATGAGCTTGGGCCGTAGAGAAACCCAATAACCTTAATATGGCTATAATTAGAGCTAAATTTACACTAAACCCCCTAACCTATTGATTAAATTGAATACTATATCTAACAAGACATGTACTCATAGAGTAACATTGTACACTCGCTATTGCTGCAACATCCCAACAGTCACACGATATCCCTATGCCTCATGTTACCCAACACCTCGGCCTCAACCAATACACCTTTCCGGTTTTCAAAATTTATTTTACTCACCTTGATAGCATAATGATTCGATACCTCAAGCCTTGTTACCTAAAACCAAAACACAAAAATTAAGCGAATATATGTTTTAATTATTGTATTATTAATCTATATAAGTTTCCCAATGAATCTTATGCCACTAATTAATCTCATCCCATTAATTATATTATTACATGTTTCCATTAACGATACTATGTATTAACCCATCCAATACTTAGCTTGTATTTAACATTTAAATATCAATTTGTACATTCATGGTATAAATCTATCTCTATACATTCGCATGAAACATTATTCTAACATATTTTAGATGATGTATCTGTAACAAACTAATTTAGCGATGCAATTAATAACTGCTTACTTTATACTAAGGGCATCATATTCATCTCATCATATTCATCTCAATCTCACCAAACCTCTCAAAAAACACTCTCAAACTCTCGAAATCCCCCATCCCCTAACATTTGCGCCTTTCCAATTAAAACCAAAGCATATTAATTAATCTAAAAAAACATTATCCATATAACAATGCAATCCTCAATCTCACTATAAACTTTAAATGCTGAAGTCAGTGTTTCTTTAGTACTGTTCCAAGTTAACCCATAAGCAAAAACTTTTCAATGTGAAACATCCTTATGTGGGTGTATAAGGTAGAGTTTGTTATGTGTAAGGGGAGATTAACACATCAAAATCATCAATCAAAGCACAAAAACATAAACCCACAACTCAATTACAAAAAAAAAACTAAACTAAAACCCTAAATCTATTAATTGAATTATTAAACCAAAAACATACCTTTGATTAACCCAAGAAAGAAGAGCTTTATGATTAAAGTTTTGATTTCTTTAAAACGCAGATGAAACTTTCAGATATTTAGATGTATGCAAATGCTGGTGGTCTGGTCTGGTGGTGGTTGGAGATGCAGGCTGAGGTGGGTTATCTGGATTTTGTTTTATGTAATACGCAATATGTATATAAACTTACATAACCTTCGACATTTAACCCTTTTAAGTTATAAAACCACACTCGCTTTTTTTAAGTTTTTTGTATTATATTTTTTGACACGTATAGTTTTTAGTGATTTTTTCACTATACACGATTTTTCTCAATTTTGACCCAATTGAAGTTTAATTTTGACTTTTTATTAGCCAATCAGATTGCACACTGATTTGCCTACGTGTCAAAATTAAGCGTTCTGATTTGTCCAATTTTTGTATTCATAATATTTAATCTCATACAAAACTCTGAAATGATGTAATTCTTTTATTATATAAAAAAGATTCGAATTTTTCTCCACTTTTGGTTATCGAGTTTAGTTGTTGCGGTTCTAGGGGTAGTAAAAGCAAGCAGTAGATGTTTGTATAAAAAATGTGTTTTGTAACCTAGCTGTGTAAGCTGTAATTAAAAAGTGTAAAATTACGAAAAAAGACGTATAAATTAATTAAAGAAATTATAAATTTTGTATTTGAGGGCATAAATGTAATTTTATGACAAACCGCTTGGAGCAGTTCCGAAATGCTTCTTCAAGAAGCATTTGAGATTGGAGTGATTAAACAATATTCAAACGCTTGTTGAGGTATTGCTAAACAAGCCATCTAAAATGCTTACCGCTTTTCGCTCCTAAACGCTTGTTGCCAAACACAGCCTAGGTAGGAAATGAGGGATGGGTTTGATTTCTTTAAAAAGTGTGCTTGGTTTGTAGGTTTAGATTTTAATTTAGGAATCAAACCCAAAACAATAGGCTTTGCTGAATGACAAGGAACAAGAATGAGTATGAATGGGGAGTTTGTTTAAGCTTATTTGGCTTTACTTATATTTCATAAGCTCTTTTTTTTCTTAGATTTTGACTTATGAGCTTATTATAACTTAGATATCGAAATAAGCTGGAAAAATGTCCCTTAGAATAGGTATGAATTCGTTAAATTTTTTGTTTGGTTTATAAATTGGGTTTGAGTATTCAAAATGCGTGTATAATAATATGTGTATAAAAATGTGTATATAAAAACGTGTGTATTAAAATGTGTGTGTAAAAACGTGTGTATAAAAATGCTTGTATAAAAATATTTGTATAAAAATGTGTATATAAAAACATGTATAAATTTAAAAAATAATTATAAAAAAATAAACAATCGTTAGTATAAAGGACTAACGTTGCAAACGTTCATCGGCTAAAAAGCCTAACGTTGCAAACGGTCGTTAAGTGGAACAAAAATATATGGTTCCGGTAAAACAAGTTTGATGGTGCAAATTAACACAAAACTTGAAAGTTCGTTACATTAAGTGAAACAAAAAAAAGTTCACGTACCAAAACGAAACAATAGAGAAAGTACGTTGCTATTGTACGGCTAAAACAAATCTTACTGCTCTATATTTTGATTATAATCTAATTTTATAATCACGCATTTACTCATTTAATAGAGAATTGATATTTATTTACATGGACACTTTTACTTCATTCACAGAAATTTAGCATGAGTTGACAATTATACCCCTAATAAAGCAATGCCGTTCCGGGTTTTTAGAGGCTTTGTGTGACAATTGAAAATGAGGCCTCAAAGTGAAGACCAAGTGAAAAATGTGTACCAAAAATGTTATAGCTTAAAGCATTTTACTTTTTTCTAGCGACAGATCTATACATTGAGGCGCTATTTTTATTCATATATCTATACTATTATATAAATCATTTATAATGTGGGTCCCATCAAAAATTAAGATAAGGAGGTGCAATCTTGACCATCCATCTTATTTTAGAAAATCACATTATAAGGTGACATGTGTCACTTCTTAATTAAAAAATCACTTTTATTTTCAATTTGACATATCTTTTTATCTTTTTATTTTTTTATTATTTAATTTCACCGTATTTTCTAAAATTTCGTGATCTTTAATTCAACATCCATTTTTATATATTTTTATAAATTTTTAGCTTTTCACATTTTTAGTGGGTTTATTTTGAATTTTTTAACAACTTTAACTTTAATTTGAATACAAACTTGATTCGTAAAAGATATATACTTTTGGAGACAATGTTTGATGGGTAAGAGAGTGTGTGGGTCTTTATACAATCGAGGATGATGTTAATATGATGTTGCGGGAAAGCTACGGAAACCCAAACAAATGAATTCTTTAAGCGGGTAGAGAATTGCGGAACAAGTTGGGTTAGCAATTTTTATCGCCGCCGCTATGCGCGGGTATCCAACTAGTAGTATTATATATAGTACATCTTTATAGTTTCGTGCATCGAACTTAATTTTAAGGCCGTAAAAGTTGGGAGCTCTGGATAGTCGCCCACTTCATCTAACTTCAAAGACGGCCGTAAAATTAGTATGCTATGACTTCTGTTAGTTATGCTTAAACATTAATATC
>BQNB010012726.1:0-74586 GCA_026074375.1 Tanacetum coccineum | reverse complement strand
GTATGGGACAAATGAAACCTACAAGAGTATATCTTCTTGTTTGATAGGAAAATTTGTCTCAAATAAAGGATTTGTCTCAAATGTTCCGTCATATCTTTAATATGTTTCTAAACACATCATCACATGTAACTAGCTCTACAAACCTGAAAGGCCTTATCCTTAAATAACTATATCTTCTTGTTTGATAGGAAATTTTGAAAAACTACATATAAAAAAGTCTTTATGCCATAGCAATGAAAATCAACAGCAGATCTAAAAGTATTCCATATCCAATCAGGTAAAATAAGTGTGACACACACTTCACTATTGATGTGCCCACTCTTTGGACAAACAATGTAGCTTTATCCTGCCTAAGACTTGCACCATTCAGCTCAACCAAAGCAAAACACTGACATTTTTCAGAAACCCGTAAAGCAACTTAACACGCAAAGAGCTAGGAGAGTCAATTGTTTAACAATAATTCTCCCAGAAATAGTTAAACTATAAGAATTGCTGTACAAGCATAATACATACAAAGATCAGTTTCAAACTGTTTTATTAGAATCAAGCCTTCTAAAAGTCCAATTAGAACAGAACAACAGATCCAAAACCTCATGCTTTGTCAACATACTTGTATTATGAATAAACTATTCAATGTTCCATAAATTATTTAAAAACAACTAAAGAACACATCAATATAAAACAAAACATCAAGAAATTGTCAGAATCGTTCCTGCTACTTCCAGATCAAATCTACAGCTATACAAGTACATCATGTAACCTAACAAAATACATTTCATTCTCACTGCAACATTTGCCCAAAATTTCAAACTTTTAAGATAATTTGACTTTTTTTTCTTTGTAATCTAATCTTTGGCATCTTAACTTCATTATGGACAGTCTAAAGACATAACTCACCAACATATCGGGATATGATAATTCACACAATGATAAAAGTGCACAAATCAGCATACTTATGTGAATTCCACAAATCAACTCTTTTGAAATAAATTCAATAAACTACATTCCGATTTTTGATTTCAAAATTCAGGGCGTTTGGCTAAACTTCTCACAAAGGGCTATTAGTAATTCTTTTCAATCAATTTCTTTTATCCCATAACAATCAAAAATCGGAATGTAGTTTATTGAATTTTGAAATCAATCAATCGCTTTGTGAGAAGTTTAGCCAAACGCTTTTTAGGTAGTGTTTGGATAAGCTTATTAGATTCTTATAACAGAATTACGCTTAGCCAAACACCCCCCGAGAAAAAAAAATAGTAATACGTAATTGTTTTCAATCAATCTCTTATATCCCATAACAATGTAAACCAACAACAGATCTAAAAGTATCTAACTTGACCCAAACATAAAATAAATCGACGCCTTTTTATCACCTAACACTAGCTCAATTCAGCTCAACCAGATCAAAAAATAAAAAAATTCTTAATTTAGACTCTGGGAGTGTCAAGGAGGTGACCCTTAACAGCATCTATCATAAATTATTAAATAGTATAAAAGAGCCACATGCAGGCTTGGAAATTCAAAGAAGTTAAAATTCAAGAATCTTTTTTACAAACATAATACATACAAAATCGTTTCTAAACGGTTCAATAAGAAATCACATATTTTCGCATAAATTCCAAGACGACGAAAGTATTAGATAAGGAAATAAAGAAGTACAGATGGTGTAATGAAAGAGGAGAGATATCAATAGATCTAAAGACCTTATAACCTTGATCGCTCAGTCTAAAAACAATAAAAATCAGCAAATCAAAAACAAAAGCAACATAAAAACAATTCACACAATCATGTCAAACCCTTCCAGAATTAATTCCAGATTAAATCCACAGCTAACATCTTTTTAACCTAATCAAACCTCACTCAAAAATTTGAACATAAAAAAAAATCAAAAATCCGAAATAAATTGAGTTTAATTACTACATTAATCAGTCAACGACGTTAGGTAGAAAAATAATTTTATAGAAAAAAAAGATGTAAAAATTAATAAAGACTTAAAACATAGATCTGTAAAATGAATCCATATAGAACCAAAAGACACAGAATGCAATTACATAAAACGATCTACAAAATCATGAAGAAACGATATGCGAATGTGAGCTTACAATGCATTCGAAAGAGACGGCAAAGATAAAAACTAGGTAGGGCTCATTTGAAATACATTTTTGTGCAGAAGCCCATACAATAGAATAGAAGAGACTAGAAAATGAGTGAGTGAGTGAAGTGTGTTTATAAGGTGTGGGGTAGGGTGTGTAGTGAGAGCGGGATATAGCTATGGTTTAAACTTACAAATTTTGGAAACACTAAATTGCATAAATGGTCCTTAAAGTTTGGACAAATTGAATGTTTCGTCCCAAACATTACGAAAATGCAAGGATCGTCCTTGTGAGTGGCAATTCGGGTCGGGTTCGGGTTAGCGGGTCATAAAACTCCAACCCGAACCTGACCCGTTAAACCCGTATATATACTTGGGTTGGCGGGTTAAATAGGCTACACGGGTTGAATAGGTTAAACGCGTTTCGGGTTGACCCATTTAACCCGTTTTATATACAAAAGTTCGCATATTACACGGGTTAAATAAGTTAAACGGGTTTGCGGGTCGACGCGTTTAACCCATTTAACACATATAATAAAATATAAATAATTTTTAATTTTAGAAAAAAAATCTTAAACGGGTTGGCGGGTTGACCCAATTAATTTATTCCTAACCCAAACCTAACCTGTTTAATAAACGGGTCAGATGGGCCGACCCAAACCCAACCTAAAATCTATTAGACTCAACCCGAACCTGTTAATTTTCGTGTCGGTTTCAGGTCGGGTTTCGTGTCATGTCAGAAATTGCCACCCCTAAGCAAAACCTTAATTTTGTTTGTGTTTACTGTGCCGATGAGTGCACACAAGAAAACAAAAACCAATGATTTTCTTTTAAGGGATATACTGTATGACATTATATTTTTCGTGTGGGACTAGTGAAAATAGGACAAAAAATATGAGAAGAGTATGAGGTATTTATATAGCACCCAAACCTTAGTTGTAGATAACTCAAAACCCTTGAAGATAAACTTCAAGTCTTAAGCATATCACAACTCTTGTACCTTATCTCATAAATCCATCCTTATCACTAAAAATCTGCATACAAATCCACTTTTAGAATCCTTCAAAAAACTGCCACTTTTGGGAGGAGGACAAGGGTTTCCATTTCGACATTTTAAGCCCTTCTCTTTTTTTATTTAACGGATATATAAAGTTAGTTAAGCGTCTAACGAAAACTAACGTCCGTTTAAATATATTTCGTGAAACATATTATATAATTAATAAATATATAACAAGTATATATATTAATTACATAATAAACGTACTCTTCGTGTCTTACGTGTGTGCCCCCAATAGGCTCACACATTTCTAGTCGTATATCGCTAATCCAACTAACATATTCCAACAAATGATTCAACAGATGAGCCACTAGAAAGTTTTGAAGGGATAAATGATGAAGAATTCCAGCCCACTCCTCAAACACACGTACATAGTGACGAAGGCCTCTCAACTCCAAGTCAATCACCGGTCACCTCTGTGGGTTCAACGGGTCCAGCATCAAGTACAACAGGTGGTGGTGCTCCAAAAAGGTATCGTTTGTTAACTGATATCTATGAAGAATGTGATGAACTATTATATTCATGCACGATGCAGCTGAACTACGATTGTATCTTACGGCTGCTAAGATCAGAATAGGTGAAGCTCATCATAAAGGGTTGAATGGATGCAATAGAAAAGAACAAACCTGGAGCCTTAGTTGATTTACCTGTTGGTCGTAAACCCATTGGACTTAATGGGTTTTACAAGGTGAAAACGGGGAATCAAGTGGTAACACATTGAAGCACAAAGCGAAGAACTAGTCGCCAAGGGTTATGTTCAAAAATACCCTAGAGTTGATTTCAGATAAGTGTGTTTGCACGGTTTGCACGATTGAAAACAATCTGAATCAATACTAGCTCTCGTCAAGTTCTTCACATGGCTGGAAGGTTCATCATTAGAAGTTGAGTCGGCATTTCTAAAGGGAGGCTGGAGGAGGAAGTGTACGTCACACAACCGGAGGGGTACGTAAAGGCTAATCATCCGGAGAAAGTGTACAAACTGTCGAAGGCACTCTACGGGCTTCGACAAGCCCCTAGAGCATGGAACTCGAAATTGGACAAGTTCCTAAAAGGACTTAACTTTACAAGATGTGGGCTGAAATATGGAGTGTACACAAGAAAACAAAATGGTAATGTCCTAATAGTTGGTGTTTATGTTGATGATTTAATTGTAATAGGAAATTGTGATGGTGATGTCAAGTATTTTAAGAAACAAATGAACAAAGAATTTGAGATGAGTGACATGGGTTTACTCTCGTATTACTTGGGAATCGAAGTGACTCAACATGAAGATGGTATCACACTTAAACATAGTCGCTTTCAAGAAAGTAAGAAGTTTTGTATGGAACCTACACTTCACAGTAACCATGTTTTCGAAATACTAAATCTTTCGGTTTCTCGAGTCTTTGAGGTTTGAGCACGGAAAAAAAAGGATCCTTAATAGCAATGGTAACGATTAATAATAATTCAGTAAGTTAGAGGTCTTGAAAATGTTGAGTACATGTGATTTTTAAAACATATAAATGACATGATATGGTTTCTTACAATGTCAAGATATTACAGAATTTTAGTTTATGATATGAGGTTAAGAAGTCTAGTTTGTAAAACCTGATAGGAAGAAGAAGATGTAATGCATATTTCTAAAAATGTTCCTTTCGTTAATTATAGTTGAATTTATAATTATATTTAACAAGATTGATTATCAAGCTAAGTCTCATTCTTTTAAAGGCTATATTTACATCAGTTGTGTTAAGGTTATAAAAATAGTCAACTAATTGACATGTTAAGCTATTTAAACAATGTTTCAGCTATTATATTTATTTTCTAACTATTTAGTTAGTGAGTATGTTTGGCATTGATGAAATTTTAATACAATTGGGGTTAATATGTACATAAAGATATCCACGGATTCAATCAAATAAAAAGTTTTAGTAACATTATATATAAAACACTATGGATAAATTAAAGGTAATCAAATAGTATAATAAATAATAGATTATCTTATTGTGTCGATTATGAAGATGGAGTCGTAGTGTTTTGGGTACGCATTGATTTGCTTTTAAGGTACAGATATTCTATCCTTTCTTTTTAAGGATTCTCATGACTTTTGCTATGTATCTATTTGCTCGACTTTTTTTTTATTAATCTTCTTCTTTATTTTAAAATCCCTATTTTTGTTCTATTCCTTGATTGGATATTTCGTTTGTTCCTATTGATATTCGCTTGAGCCATTTGAATTGTATTGATAAATGCTTCATTTGACATGCCATGATATGAGTTTATTGTTTTTTGATCAAGCACCTTCTTGGATAATATTATGTTGCTTTGATCTGTTTTTTGTGCCCTTAGTTGTTTCGATGCGAGCTATTAAACTGTCATGGAGGTAAATGTCGCGTCTTGTGGCACCAATGGCGTGACACTATCTATGGCGGTGGTTTGATAGTCATGGGTATTTTTGGTGTGAGCTCTTTATGAATGGATATATGATATGATTTGATTTATGTAGGGGGGGCGTATGGATGATCCTAGGCTAATTATGTGTTAGGTTTTGGATATGATTTGGTGTTGGCTGAGTGGTTGGTGCAAACCATTGCACATTGTAGGGTACATTGGTGAGTGCAGCTACATGTACAATTTGATACGATATGATTTGTTTTTGATTGTAGGTTAAGCATGTGTCTGTTTTGACTTTGTTTGAGCTCGGTGGATTTCCTTATGTGTTGGTTTGACTATCATTTCGTTTAGATCTTATGATTATACGTACTCTCTGCTACCAGCTGTCTGGTTTTCCATTGTGTTTATTTTACCTATTTGATCCATCGTTTGTTTTTCTAATTGTTTTTTTTCTGTTCCATGAGTTTTTTTAGTCAGACGCATTTTCTTTCTCGGGCAGGTAATAAGAGGGAAAGTTGTGTTTTGAGTGAAAGAGTGTTGGAAGCTCTTAGTGGATGAATGGTTAATGGTTTTTCCCATTTCATTTAGATTGCTAAACCTTAGGATTTTGATTTTGTCTTTCGTTAAACTATGTATTGTATTTATTTTTATTTGAATATATATGTTCTAGACCTATTAAAAACCTTTGTTTTGTTGAGGAACTTTGTTGAACCATTTTTATAAATAAAGTCTTCCGCTTGCGTTTGTTTTGATGCCATAAGTGTGACATTGGACCCGTTCTCAAATGGGGTGTTACAACCTTTACTGGATTTTTTTGCATGATATGCCACATGCATAGTCGGTGTTTAGATTCAGTAAGAATTTTAATTGTAATTCTCATGCTATCTTGATCGTTTACCAACTCTTTTGTTGGTGCTTCTGTTTCATGAGCAAGATGGAATGACCTTAGTAGCCATGTGTAAGCTTCAGTGTCTTCTCTTAAAAGCAATCACAAGCCGACTGTCACACACTTTCTGTGATTATCTGTCCCGTTGAATAGAACAAAAACCATGTCATACCTGAAAATCACATGTGATTCTAGTCAGAATCATAATAGTTTTATGAAAAGAAAAAACAATTTTTTGTATAAAAACTTACTTGTTAGTTCAGAAAGTAACATCAAATGATATAATATCTCCAAACTCCTTGTAGTTGCATTTATCAACTTCGTCAGCCCAAAACATTGCAACCAATTCACTATTTTCCACTTTATATTGAAACGTAAAGTTGGGCACAAACTTTTTTCTGTTTTCCATTTTGTTGATTAGCATTTGCGCATCACTTTCGCCTATGAATAGATTAACGTCCCTTATATGATTCTTAAAATCATCACTCGTCCCATGAACATATTGTGCACCCCCTTTCATACTAGAATACAAGTTGTGTGTCCTTGTTGCACCAAGTTTCATGGTTGAAGCTTTGACAACAAACATCTTTTCCGCTTGAGTCATCTTCCTTTGTTTCTTTGTTAGATGCTTATAGTGTTTTGGAATCATTTGGTGATTGTGCTTAGAAACAAACTTAGTTATTTCGTACTTTCCGAAAACAAGATGCAAATCAACTTTTATTCTTGCCTTACAACCCGTTATACGGTGTCTTGTATTTCGAACTTGTTTATCACTGTTTTCAAGATCCAATGTGTTTATGTTTATATCTTTTGGAACCCCTTCCCTATTACACATGACGTACTTAGATCTTACCAAACCGCTTTTGGTTTTTTTTTGTGCTGATTTTTTAACTTCTAAACCTCCAATTTTAGCATAAAACGTATAAAAATCGACACATTCCTTAATCGTATCAAAAACTTTCCCCTCGATAGGTAAGTAAATGCTCTCAACATTCGGTTGCCAATATACCGATCCTCCCGGTGTCTCACTATGAAGGTATATACTTTTGGTGTCTGAGGAACTGTTTTCAGAATCACATGTGATTTTTGTTAATAATCATTTTTAGGACAATACAGAGTATATTCAAACTCAAATAGAAAACAGAATCACATGTGATTTTTAATCAGAATAATTTTTTTATACAAAACAGAGCATACACAAACATAATTTAATCAGTTTCATCTTTATTCACAAAATTCAACATCATATAAAACTTTATAAACTACTACCAATATCAAATAAAACAGAATCACATGTGATTTACCTGTAGTTGCTACAAGATTTTCTTCTTCATCTATGTCTACAATAAGACCATCCACTTCCTGGATTTCAGTGTCAACCAAATTAATTTCATCATCAACAACCATATCAGCTTCTTTTAACTGATTATCATCAATATTTTTCAATTCTTGATCTGTTTCCATAATTAGGGTTATGGTGCGGTGTTCGTTCGTTGGTTGGGTGGTGGTGATTTGTGGATGCGTGGTGGTTATTGATGTCGTTTTTTAATCGTCGGTGGATGGTGATGGTGGATGGTGATGGTGGTCGATGATGGTGGATGGTGATGGTGGTTGGTAATGGTGGTCGTGTGGTGGATGGCGGCGGTTTGGTGGATGGTCGTCGGTGTTGGTCGACGTAAAGAGGATGTGTGTGTTTTTTGTTGGAAATAATGAGGAATAGGTATAAAATTAAGCTTTTATACTTTCTATAATTGCCCTTGATGTAGAAAGTGTGGTGTGATTTACAACCCTTAGATCATAGATAAATGGAGGGTGGAGATGAGTTCATAGGGTCTATGTTACATATAAGATCTTTAAAGATCTCATCACTGTTGAGGTTATTGTAAGAGGAAAAAAAACAAATATTCCGTAGTTTATTGTATTGTAGGACTTTTGTTTTATGTTAAATCAAATCTCTACTCACAATAACTTCAACATGACGAGTCACGTTAATTTTGAACATTAGATAATCCTAGTTCATTTGTTAATTGTTATATACAAGATGTAAAATAACATACAGATTATTCGTTTATATTTTTTAACACATATCAATGTTTAACAAATGTATTCCATGTAGATTGTTTGGTTTTTTTTGAACGGCAACTTTATTAAAAAAAACTAGCAAGGAGCTAGAAAGACATTACAAAGAAATAAGATAGGGGTTTTTTAACCAATACTCCCAAGAAAAAACCCTATTACATCTACTAGAACACCATAAAAAGGACCAAGAAACAATGTCATCAAAAATCGTCGAACGATTAGGAGGCGAAGCGTCAAAGACCAACTGATTTCGAAGCCTCCAAATCCGCCACCAAGCAACATAAAAAACACCTTCTAAAATAGACTTGAGACGGGAAGAAAGTCGAAAGGATAAGAACCAAGCATCCCAATCCGAGAAAGAACAAATCTCCTGCCAATCCAAATCCCACCAACGACAAATTTTACGAAGAACAACCCGAGCCACGTCACATCGAAAAAAAACATGCTGAACATCCTCCATAGCAGCATTACAAAGAGGACACAGATGGGAATCCAACAAAACACCTCTACGGCTAAGATTGACTCTAGTAGGTAACCTATCACGACGAGCACGCCAAGAAAAAACATTAACTTTAATGGGAATGAATTTTACCCATCTCGTTGCAACATCCGACGAAGGGAGAAACAAGTCATCAATAAAGTTTCTGATGACTTTAACCTTGAACTCTCCATCTCCCGACTAACCATTGACTAACCACATCTCCCTCTTTGATATCGCTTCCTTTTCATTTGTAAACGATAAAAACCTTTGAACCATACAAGAGTATATAAGGAGAGCAAGAGCACAAACTACTCCACAGACAAAAGCTTTCTAGTTAAATATTTGAATTTGATAAGGCACAAGTTTTTCCCAATAGTCGCGAATCTTTGGAAGCTCATCGTTTTTGGATAATGTTAGTATAGCAGTCGACATCTCAACTGCCAATGGGGACTTTCACCGAATATGGCACTTTTAACCGTTTTCGGACAGTTTCAGGTTGGCCATGGCGCACCTTTGCTTTCAGGTTCAATATGGCACTTTCACTTAATGCAAATTTCTTCCCTGTATACTTGTTTAGCATATCATCGTTGATGGGTTGTACTAGTACATGACTTAAAACCACGTGCATGTAACAATGACGATGAGCTGAATCCAAGTGCTACACCGCCACACTCAAACGTAGTCACTTGGGTGGTAATTAACAAAATATTGAGATGATAAGCTACCCCGAGTTTGGATGGAATGAATTTATTAAAGAGCATAACATTCTCTTTTGGAACAAGAATGTCTTAAAGATTTATGTTTACTTTGGCGTATATATTAATTCAGCACCTTGGTCACTGAAATCAACGATGCGGTTTTCTTCAACATATCATCTACCAGCAAGAGGATAGAATCATGTTAAGGTTCTCTCAAGCGATTCTTCTAGCTTGATAACAAAGTGTACGTTGTTATCTCTATTTACGGAGAAGAAAATAACAACACCAATGTTTGAGGGATAGACTTACTCATCGATGAATCCTAGTTTATATTTAGTATGTGTTTGTGGGTGTTATTTGAGATATTGGGATAGTGAACTAATAAAAGAAAGAGTCAACCAATGAAATAAATAAAAAAAAACAAATATTATTTGCCACGTCGGAAAAATAACCGGTAACCATAAGTTAAAATGAGAGCTAACCGGTTACGCAAACATTAGTAACTTGGATTAACAAACTGAAAGTTGAGTAACTTAAGCGAATTTTCTAGTAAAGTATAGTAACTTCTTTGTATATTAACCTTTTTTATAATATTGTTTATATTACAAAACTGTGAAACAGAAAGTGCAGAACAAAAATATTAAGTTTGGATTTAAGTTGATTTGGATACCAAAGTTAATGTGGATATCAAGGGATTAATCCACACCCTTCATCTCCATCTGGATCCAATGGATAAGATTAAACCCAAAAACCATTTTTATTCTTTTTTTTCAAATATTAATATCTTTCAAACCGTTAATCGTTAAGCGAAAAAAATATACCATCACGACTAGCATTAAATTATCTTTCTATCGACATCCAATTTGATATACTGTCAACGAATTATTTTTTTCGTCTTTTTCACGTTTTTTTACGTTTTTCGTCTTTTTGTTCGTTGTTGAAACTTGCATGAGAAATCATATATGATATTAGTGTTAAATCATATATCATATTACTGATAAATCACATTTGATAAAATCATATATTATATTTAAGTTTAATGCAATCACATGTAATTCGATGTTAGTGTTGTATCATATATGATTTTATACGAATATTCAAATTAGTGTTTAATCACATATGATATTTTCAAGCAAGTTTCAACAACGGAAAAGAAAAAACGTGAAATTTTTTTTTGTCGAAAATATATCAAAGTAGATATCTATGGAAAGATAATTAAATTCTCGTCGTGATGGTATATTTTTTTCGCTTAACGATTAACGTTTTAAAAAATATTTAAGTTTTAAAAAATATTTAAGTTTTAAAAAATATGTGAAATAATAAATTTCTTTTAATCTCAGGCATTGATTTTTTGATGGATAGTGAGGATGAGTTCCTTGGTATTCTTCCTTTTTTTTATATCCAATATAACCCATGTCAAAAGTATAGAGGTGACAAAAAGTACAAAACAACAACGATAAAAAAACTAACTCTGTACTCCCTCCGTTTCAAAATTATTGTCCCCCGACAAAAAACACATAGTTTAAGAAAAGTGCATTTATTACTGCTTTCTCTTTCTTACTTTTTAACAGAAAAACAGTTTTACCCTTAGCTATTTAATTAAAGTCTTCTTTAAAGTTTGTAATAATAATTTCAAACAATTTTATAAATTTCTATATATTTATAATTCAAATATAATTGAGTTTACAAAAGCGTTTCCCCTTTTTTACAAAAGGAATTAAAGTCAATGAAACTATCTTTGTATGAAATCTTTTTCATATTATATAAAAAAAACGATTTATTATCGGATTGAATTCAAAAAAGCCTCCAGACATCAATGTCTTATCATGTTTTTTCACTTCTCATCTCAATTCACGCCTTAAGCCTACGCCTTAGTCTATTGCGTAGCGTGAAGGACACGCCTCACGCCTTTGCGAGACCTTAGCGGCGCCATCGCGGGCCTTTTAGAACCATGCTAAAATACCATGATAGCAAATAGCAAACAAAGATGTAACTAAGCATTTATGCCTTCAGCTTAGTATACATCACGTAATTAATGACTACAGCTGGTTGCATGACAAACTCCAAAACATTGTGAACTACAGAACTTAAGTTCGTTTTTACTTCTTTTCGGATGTAATTAGATAACAAGGGAGCTAGCGTGCTGTACAATTTTTTTACTTGTAATCCTCTTTATCGTCTCTCGAGCTTGCTAAGAATAATAATCAATAAAAACACGTTAAAAACTATTAAAGTCAAACCTATCTTATGTTAACAAAAAGTGGTTTCGATTATAATTTTTTCTAAGAACACAATTCATTGTTCATAACCTCCGTAAGGTACATCACCCACATACATTTGAATTAAGGAATAAATGTCCACGTAAAGACTTTTATATTTAGGTAGTATCAATTTCACAAGTTTAAAACGTTTGTCACCATTGCACCGAAATATAACTTCATGACTTTAGAGCTTTTGGTCTAGACACATTGAATATGTCAAATAAGACATGCTTCGAGATAGCAACATTTGATAATTAAAGAAAAATAGAAAGGCAAAAAGAAATTAATATAAATATGTCGAGAGTGAACCATGGGAATAAACACTCGAAAATATTCATGAAAAAGATACTTTCGAATATCAGAAACAACATGATTAGACAGGGCATGTAGACAAACATAAATGGGGTAGAAGATAAGTCGGTCAACGAAGGTTAAAAAAGAATATATAAAACCTGCAGTATCCAAGAAGATTCGAATGTTTGGAATGAGTCGTGGGAAACAAGAACAGTACAAAACATTTTCTTTACAATATATTCTTGGGTGAGTTCCACAAAGATCACAAAGAAATAAAAGATCAAAAGTTATTATAGCAATTCATATTCAATCATAACTAAAATATACGGTTTTCATTTTTTTTCAAAAAACAAAATATTTTGCAAAAAGGTAAAATCGCTAAGCGATAGAAAATACAACATCACGAAAATAATTTTCTTATCCTTTGATTGAAGGACACTTTAATATACTTTCGACAAACTTACTTTTTCGCTTTTTTAAACATTACACAATATGGAATAAAATGTGATTTGTGGTGTGAGTTTAAAATTTCAAATCACAAATCACACGTGATTTCAGTTCTCAAATCACACGTAAATCACACGTGATTTATAAGTTCAAAACACGCGTGATTTAAAAGTTCAAATCACAAGTAAATAAAACGTGATTTCACAAAATCACACGTGATATTTAAATTAACAAAATCATAAGTGATTTACAAATTAGATGTGATTTCTAAAGACGTGAATTTTAACCCTAACAAAAGAAAAGTATAAAAAACCGTCTAGAGAATAAACATAACTTCCTCTCTAATGAAGAATGATTTTATGCCTAACGTGATGATTTAACTAGGTTTTCTTAATGATCAACGGTTCATGAGACATTTAAATTTTAAAAATGTGAATGTAAATGAATTTTTATTTTTCATTAAAAATATATGGCTAAAATTTTCCTATTTAAATTTGGATTTTTTTTCATATTTGTTAAACCAAACTCTTCTCCTTGAAAAATCTCTTCTTTAACAAATACTACTCTCATTAAACAACATAATTTTGTTGACAACTTAGCAAGTTGCAAGTAAAGGAATTACAAGAAAATAACCATATTACCCCAGCGACGATGAAAGTGATAACTATATTTCGGTTTTGATAGGGAGTATTCGCGACATTATTTTAAATTGAGTAGGTTTTGTAGTCTATAGCTTTAATAGATAAACTTGCAGTTAGGTGCCCGCTCGTTGCTTCAGTATTGGTATCGATGTAGTTATTGTGTTTATGTTTCTTTTTTTTTTGAACGGCAAAAGATAATTATATTAATAAAAGGCTACTAGCCTAGCAAGGCGCTAGAAGCCAGAAAAGTACAAATACAATAATAGAAATAAACAAAAAACCTAGACTAGCATCTTCCCAAGGCTTTAACTGCGAGGGTGATGTGTCGTCGTGTAGGTTGTTATTTTAGTTCTCAAGTTTTACATGTATATTTTGCCGACTTAACCTAAAACAACACTTTAACGGGCAGTGTACCCGATCAGATGTAGTTTCGTTGGTAAGTAAGGTGTCGATCACTAAGAGCGAGAGCATTAATCTATAGTTCTATCAATATTTTGGTTAACTAAAATTAAGTTAATTTAAGCTATGTTAATTCTAATCTATGTTAAACCTATGCTAAATCTATGTTAATCTTAATTCTAACGGATAAAGGGGGTTTCAGTCTGAGAGATTGGCACAGGTTTTGTGGTAACTTAGATCAATTTAAAACACAATAACACACGCAAGCAGATAATCAAAAAATAGAATAGCGGTCTAGCCAAATATAAGAAAACTGTATTAACCATGATTAATTGATGAGGTGTCATTTTATACACTATTTCGGGGTCATTTAACCACCTAAATCATGCAAATATGCCCAGATTATGCGCTTAATCGTTTATTTTCAGGTTTTTAGCACTTGGATGACATTTGAAGGAAATACACGTGACTTGAGCTCATTTGAAGAAGAAACAGAACTACGGACCTACACCAAATCTGTTGAAGAATTATCCATACATCGCATGAAGACGGCGTCGCAGGCATAAAGCGACGCCGTCGCAATCCATCTAGTGACGGCGTCAGGAAAATGACAACGGCGTCAGGACATGGCCGACTTAAAAAAGGATCTAGAATCATCTACGTGGCGACGACGTTAGTACTTCAAAGCGACGTCGTCACAATGATTTTTCTATATATATTAAACCGAAATTAGGGTTTTAAGTGTGTAACTTTGTATAACTTTAGGGAGACGAACTCTAGTCGATCTAGCAGCTTTTTAGGTTGTTTTTAAGGCCTCAAAGCCTTATTGTAACTACCTTCAACCCATGTTTTAATCAAGTAAGATTGTTTATCATTAATCATTCAATATGTCTATATGTTGTTTGATTCATTTATGTTCTTGCTTTATCTTTAAAATGCTAGGCTAAACCCTCCTTTGTATTTACTTATGATTGCATGAAACTTAGGTTGTAGATCTTTTTGATGTTGCTTCTTGTTGATGGATGTGCGCGTTAGGCTCTAGAAAACTAGCCATAAGATATTAAATTGTCATAGACGTCTAGGGAAACGCGAGTGTGTAGAAAGGATATCATCGTTAACAGTCTTCATACTACCTTACCCGTAATATGGTTGATCCCTCTTAAGATATTTCACATGCTTATAATATACTCTTAGGGGCCTTATAACAGTCTTCATACTACCTTACTTATGCGTTGCCCTAACGAAATATTAAATAGATGGCGGGTTCGTGTAATCCGTTCATTCGTTCTTGACTAGGAAATACTATATACAATTCATCACAAGTGTTGACGTAATGGCACAGATCTAGGAAGACAGCAATATTGAGGGAGTAGGTGCATGATTAGGTAAATACATTTTTATCATAAAGTTATCACCAGTAGTTTAGATTATATTTAGTTTAATTATTAGTTAATCAAGCAAACCTCTCAAATCTATTGGATTTACTCTGCTTTTCTTAAATATAAAAATACCAAACTGGAATATGTTCTCTCAACCCGTTAGAATTATTGTTAGACCACGTTCGAGCCTTCCCAACTATTCACTTAGAGAACGATACATAACCCCGTGACTTTGCCTATATTACACTGCAACGAATGATGGTACAACTGTCCTGGGTTTTAAAAACTTCATGTGACAGTCTTCGCAACACTCACATCAAGTTTGGCTCGCCGCTGCCTGGGGAAATTGTTAGGTTTTTGATCATTGTTTAACTTGTTCTTCTCGCTTACTTCCTATTAGTGATAATTTTTAAATTACCAAAAATAATTAGCCCTTTCTCGTAGCTATTTTTATTTTTTTTCATTGTTTCGTATATCCATTCTTGTCAAACCACCATGCGTGACCGATCCTATTACTTTCCTACTATTGGAGATTACTCCAATCCTAGCCTATGAAGGATATAGGAATATCATTGAGCTCAACCGTACGGAACAAATATGGTGAACTATGATCCGACACCTTCTCGGATTGGGCAAAGGGATGCTCATTCCATGGATTCGGTCGAGGATCCAATCCAACACCTCATGGATTTCTTAAAACTTTGTTGGAACTCACTCTAATCCTTGACGGTGAAAATAGGGAAAGAACGCGCGTGCGTTTATTTCAATTTTCCCTTCGCGATCAAGCTAGCAACTAGCTTGAACGTCTTCCAGCAGGATCCATCACCACATGGGAGGATCTTACTACTCGTTTTCTTGCTCAATTCTTTCCACCGAGAAGGACTACAAAACTCCGCAATGATATCTTAATGTTGCAATAACATCAAGGAGAATCTCTCTCAGAAGCATGTACTCGTTTCAAGGATTTACTCCAAAAAGTCCCTCATCATGGCATCGATCTTTGGCTCCAAGTCTATATCTTTTATGACCATGTCACTCCCGCCACAAGATGAACCATTAACCAATCGGCCAGTGGTAAGCTTCATGACAGAAACGCTAAAGAATCCTGGGCATTATTAGAGGACCTCGCCCTCTATGACAATGAAAGTTGGAACGACCCAAGGGATTTCGCTAAGCCGGTTAAGGCAATCTCTTTGCCTTAAGATGTCTAGAGTACATCTGACCGCCGTCTCATCGAGCTCGAGAATCAAGTCCAACGCTTGATGGAAGCTCATCTTGCTCTGATGCAACCTACTTAAGTAAACAAAGTCACTTCTTCATGTGAGATATGCAGTGGTCCCCACGACACTCAAAACTGCATGGAAAATCCCGAACAAGCCTTTGTTGAATATGCATCCTCGCGTACCGATGAAGCGAGAGGTAAGTGGTACACTTTCAAGCCCGAGCAAAACAATCTTGGTGACACCTACAATCCGTCATGGAAAAGTCACCCAAACTTTAGGTGGAGACAACCCCAAAATTCCTAAAATAATTTTTCAAACCCTCCTAACCGGTTCCAACCTAACGGTTCGATCCTGAACCATTCCTTCAACAACAATCCTCATAATTTTAACAATCAATCAAATCTCGAAGGATTGGTGTCCAATTTCATGGCATCTCAAGACGCCAAATTATCCATGTTTGAAGCCGATTTCAAACAACAACAAAGCAAGACGACCAACAAAATTAACACAGTGTTGAAAGCCATCACCGATCGAATAACGGGAGCACTACCTAGCAAAATGGTTAAGAACCTAAAACTGAACGTTAACTCCACAACTTCAGTTTTGTCTGCTCGTTCTTACCCAACTGAAGACCCACAATGCTCAACCCATATCCATAGTTCGATCAACACCATCACAATACATCCCAAGCAACAAAGCGACTCCCATGACGATAAGTCGGAAGAAGATAAGGGAGAAGAGAAGAACAACAGGGAAGATATCAATACCAACCCCTCCACGCCACCCGATCCATCAGTTTCATTCATCACTAAAAAATTCCTCAAACTCAATTCATTATTCGAATCGCTCGGCTTGGTCCCCTAATTATCCGGCACAGAATTTGTTTACACCAAAGGGGATGATGGTGACGTGATGTTTATTGAGATTGTTAAGAAGAATGAAAATTCCCGTAAGGAGGAACCCGAAGCAGGAGGATTAGAGGTGGAATATTTTGATATATTCCTAACTCGAAGCGATCTTGCATATCACAAAAATCTCATGTGTGGCCCCATCCTTTCAATGTTCTTGAGAAACCCTATCATCATGGAAGTATGTCCATCAAACCTTAAAATACCATGCAACATTGGACATGTGCAAGTGGAGAAATCCTACATTGATCTTAACTCCCCTCTAAATATCATGACCCGAATGATGTATAATTAGATCATGAGAAGAAAACTCGACCCTAGGGAAAATTCAAATAGAGGAGTTAGCAATTTCACGGGAAGGATTAAGGGGATGCATGTTTTCATATGGAATTTCACTTATGCCATAGACTTCATGATTGTTGAAGATATTAGCTCAATCATTGACCCTAGGCTGTCACAAGTAGTACTAGGAAAACCCTTTGTTGAAATATCCAACATAACTCATGACCCACTCGAAGGAGTAGTGAGGTTCACAAACAGGACCGGTGAAATTGCTTATAAAATGCCCCATAGGATAGAACAGTACAACTCATTATCAGACTTAGAAAAAGAGCACACAAAATTGGTCTACCTTAGGAGCGAGGAAGACGAGAGAAGAGGAGTGGAGTACGTAATGAGAAAATTATTAGGGTCTTACAAGGAATGTCTAGAGCTTAAACCCGAATATGTGACTAGAATGGATGATGAAAGAGAAGTCACGTAAGGACGTGTGACTTCGAGTCTAGCTACAAAACTCATAAATAAAGAAAAGCGCTTCTTAGGAGGTAACCCAATGTTTATTTTTCCCGCATATTAGGAGTGTCGTGTGTTTTAATTCTTTTCATTTATTCTTTTATGTTTGAATTCATTACTTTGTAATCATGCTTTGTTTTGTTTATAACTTCATCTTATTTACAATCAAAGGTATTCTGCAATAAAATAAGTGTAGGGGAAATATCCGGTTTTTAAGAACCAATTCAAACATAATTAATAAATTGTTTAGATTAATTTACGTCAAGTTTCGAGTCATACTAATCCCAGGTTTCATGCAGCAATTTTATATAGGAAATAACTGATATAATCAAGTGCAAGAAGTTTTTCAAAGAAAACAAAAACAAAATTTCTCTTAGAGCCTGGAGACGGTGTCAGGATTACTCCTGACGGTGTTGTGAGCCCAACTACAAGAAAATTTGAAAATTTTTAAGTATTTTCGAAAAATAGTTTGCACAACATTTAAAATTTGTAATTCTTTTATAAACCCACATAAACCTATGATTACATCATTACTCTCATTCTATCTTTACTGCTTTCATAGAGTCAAAATCTTAAATTCTCGTTGTATGTATATCTATCCCACCGATTTTATGCTTGGTGTAGTTGTCTTTGTCTTTGAATACAGGTTATATTGGATAAGAAAAAGCTTGGAAGTTCTTAGGAAGTTTCATTTTACGACTCTTGGAGGACGATTTAACCAGTTATCGCATGTTTCTTCTCTATTATTGAGTAAACCAAGGGAGTACTAGTTTTTTTTACTTGTTTTCTTTTTCGTTTATTCGTGTTTATGGGTACTTCTATAGAGCATTAGGGATAATGTTCAACTTAAGTGTAGGGGGGAAATAAGCCTTAGAAACTATTCCTTCAATTTCCATTTGCTTTGTCCTTAAAATGATGGGTAATTTATCAAAACATAGCATAAAGAGATAATTTTGACCAAAATTTAAATTTTTTTATGACATATACCGATGAAAATCGAGTATTAATAGTGTCTCATGGATAGGAATGTATATGAATAGCACAAAAACCCTCAGAATTCCACCCTAAAAATGTAAGGTTTGCCTTTAGATCTATAGGAATTCGGCTATCCATTATTGATACCCAAGATAGTTTATACCTTTAGCTTTCTCGAGTTAAGGTTCGAATGCAATCATATGTGTCTATTCCGTCGTCGTTACGGATGTGTATGTATAGTATTTGTCGCCTTTTCTGGAGCATTGGTATCGGTATGAAATTATATGAGTGTACCGATAATATATTAAATTCTAAAACTTGTTTTTGTGATGCATCCCGAGACCGCATAGTAAGTATTAGAATTTGCTAGATAAGAGGCACTAGGATTAACCCATGCTTTAAACCTGTAATTGTTATGATGGTCACACCGATCATATAACTATCCCACACCCTTACCATGCACTCATTTTTAGTGCAGGATACCCCTAGTACAACCCTCCGAGCTTATCCTTTTTTACGGTTCTCGTAATTTTCTAGTTAAGTCGGACTATTAATGAAGAGCATCTGTCACCTTGAACCAATTGTTACACTCATATCCCTTATCTACCTTGTATGCCCCCCCCCCCCCCCCCCCCCCCATTTTTAAACAAACTCACTTTTAGTACATTATTGTTTTAACCCAAGTTAATTATTTGAGTACACGGTTGCTAAGTCCTTATCCTTGTAAATATAGTTTTGGGACGATTGGGATTCATGGTAGTATTCATCTTATGAAGAATTAGGGAAGAAGTAATTTATTACCCCCAATAGAGCTCAATAAGCTCCATGTTATTTTGATCCAACTCAATTCGGGTCATTAGTTAGATTGTAAATATCGAGTATGTAAAAGTTCAAGTGTAGGGGTGTATCTATAAACCCCCATGATGTATTATATGTTTAAGCAATGGCAGGGAAAAAGTGTACGAAAAAAATATGTATATAAAAAATGAAGAAATAAATGTACGTGCACTGCCATTTGGCTAATGTCAAATGTTAGGGCTGCCATTTGCTTATATTTATATTAGGGTCAAGAAAAAAAGAGATTGATGTAGAGTTCTGTAAAGTTTGTATATCTTTGTACGAGTCTTGGCTTAGCAACCAAATCAGCGTGTATTCGTATAAATAATTAGCTAACCCTTTCACCCCAAATTCACCCAAAAGCCATTCCTCAAATGTATCTCATCCGTTTTCGTTTTCGTTAATGTTATCTTACACCTACAACCCACGACCCTTTAAAAGACCTCTTTGACAGTAATGAATAATACTTGTGCCTAGTGATGGAGGTTTGATCCTTTACCAAGCCTATGGTAATTTATATGCTATGACAGGTAATGAGTGTTTATTTTCCGTTTCCCCATTATGTTATAATTTATTATACACCCGAGTGAAAGAGAAAATCCCAAACACTTATGTGAGATGCTAGTATATACTTTCCATGCTTTTAATTACAAGGTCTAGAAGGTTGTGTTGTAAAATCCTTTTAAAGAGTAGGTTAAATGCCCCCAATATTGCTATTGTCTAGGTAGAAAACCCAATTTGATTGAGGTCAAGCAAAGCCCAAGTGTAGGGGTATTTGATGAGGTGTCATTTTATACACTATTTCAAGGTCATTTAACCTCCTAAATCATGTAAATATGCCCAAATTATGTGCTTAATCATTTTTTTAGGTTTTTAGTAATTAGATGGCATTTGGAGGAAATACACGTGACTTGGGTCCATTTGGAGAAGAAACGGACAAGACTACGGACCTACACCAAATCTCTTGAAGAATTATGCATATAACACGTGGAGACGGTGTCGCAGGCGTAAAGCGACGCCGTCGCAATCCATCTGGTGACGGCATCAGGACATGGCCGACTTAAAAGAGGATCTAGAATCATCTACGTAGCGACGGCGTAGGGACTTCAAAGCGACGCCGTCGCGGCGATTTTTCTAAATATATTAAACCGAAATTAGGGTTTTAAGTGTGTAACTTTGTATAACTTTAGGGAGACGAACTCTAGTCGTTCTAGCAACTTTTAGGTCGTTTTTAGGGCCTCAAAACCCTATTGTAACTACCTTTAATCCATGTTTTAATCAAGTAAGATTGTTTTCATTAATCATTTAATATGTCAATGTGTTGTTTGATTAATTTGTGTTCTTGCTTTATCTTTAACATGCTAGGCTAAACCCTTATTTGTATTTACTTATGATTGCATGAAACTTAGGTTGTAGATCCTTTTGATATTTCTTCTTGTTGATGGATGTGCGCGTTAGGCTCTAGAAAACTAGCCATAAGATATTAAATTGGCATAGACGTCTAGGGAAACGCAAGTGTGTAGAAAGGATACCATCGATAATAGTATTCATACTACCTTACCCCTAATATGATTGATCCCTCTTAAGATATTTCACATGCATTTAATATACTCTTAGGGGCCTTGTAATATTCTTCATACTACCTTACTTGTGCGTTGCCCTAACGGAATATTAAATAGACGGCGGGTTCGTGTAATCCGTTCATGACCTAGGAAATACTTACATAGATCATCACAAGTGTGACAAAGAAACAGATATAGGAGAAGCAATATGAGGAGTAGTGCATGATTAGGTAAATACATCTTTTTATGATAAAGTTATCACCAGTAGTTTAGATTATATTTAGTTTAATTATTAGTTAATCAAACCAACCTCTCAAACTATTGATTTACTTGCTTTTTATAAAATTTAAAAATATAAAAAGAATCTTCTCTCAACCTCTTAGAATTCTGTTAGACCATGTTCGAGCCTTCCCAACCTATTCCCTAGAGAATGATAACAACCCCCGAGTCTTACCTATACTACACTGCAACGATTAGGTACACTGCCTTGGGGATTGTAAAACTTCATGTGAAGTCTTCGCAACCCTCACATCAAGTTTTTGGCGCCGCGACTGGGGAATAGTTTGGTTTCGATCATTGTTTAACTTAGTTATACTCGCTTTATTCCTATCAAGTGAGAATTTTAATTCAAGTACATTAGCTTTCTTGTAGTCTATCTTTTCTTTGTGTTAGTTGTTTCGTAATCCATTCTCGTCAACCACCATGGGAGACGCGAATCCTATCCATACTCTTGGAGATTACTCCAAACCTAGCCATGAAGGCTATAGGATAACCATTGAGCTCCCCGTAGGGAAAAATGTGGTGCCTCTTTGATCTGACACCATCCGGTTAGTGAAAAACGGATGCTCATTCCATAAACTTCGGTCCAAGGATCCAAACCAAAACTTTAAGTATTTCTTAATACTTGTGGACTCACTTGACCTTGACGGTGAAAATAGGGGAAGAATGTGCCTATGTTTATTTTAATTTTCCCATCGCGATCAAGCTAGCAACAGGCTTAAACGTCTTCCAGCGAGATCCATCACCACATGGGAGGATCTTACTAATCGTTTCCTTGCTCAATTCGTTCCACCTGGAAGGACTGTAAAACTTCGAAACGATATCCTAATGTTCCAACAACATCAAGGAGAATCTCTCTCAGAAGCATGGACTCGTTTTAAGGACTTACTCTAAAAAGTCCCTCGTCAAGGCATCGACCTTTGGCTCCAAGTCCAAATATTTTATGACCATGTCACTCCCGCCACAAGACGAACCATTGACCAATCAGCCGGTGGTAAGCTTCGTGACAGAAACGCTAAAGAATCCTGGGAATTATTAGAGGACCTCGCCCTTTATGATAACAAAAGTTGGAACGACCCAAGGGATTTCGCTAAGCCGGTTAAGGCAATCTATTTGCCTCAAGATGTCCCGAGTACATCCAACCGCTGCCTCATCGAGCTCGAGAATCAAGTCCAACGCTTTATGGAAGATCATCTTGCTCTAATACAACCTACTCAAGTGAAAAAAATCACTTCTTCATGTAAGATCTGCAAGGGTCCTTACGACACTCAGTACCGCATGGAAAATCCCGAACAAGCCTTTGTTGAATATGCATCCTCATGTACCGAAGAAGCGGGAGGTAGGTGGAACACTTCAAGCCCGAGCAAAACAATCTTGGTGACTCCTACAATCCATCATGGAAAAGTCACCCAAACCTTAGGTGGAGACAACCCCAAAATTCCTAAAATAATTTTTCAAACCCACCTAACCGGTTCCAACCTAACAGTTTGATCCTGAACCGTTCCTTCAACAACAATCCTTGGAATTTTAACAATCAATCAAATCTCGAAGGATTGGTGTCCAACTTCATGGCATCTCAAGAAGCCAGATTGTCTAAGTTTGAAGACGATTTCAAACAACAACAAAGCGAGATGACCAACAAAATCGACACAGTGTTAAAAGCCATCACCGATCGAATAGCGGCAGCACTACCTAGCGACACGGTTAAGAACCCGAAACTGAACGTTAACTCCACAACTTCAGTTTTGTCGTTCGTTCTTACCCAACTGAAGACCCCCAATGCTCAACCCATATCCATGGTTCGATCAACACCACCACGATACATCCCAAGCAACAAAGCGCCTCCCATGATGATAAGCAGGAAGAAAATGATGAAGAAGAGAAGAACAGCTGGGAAGATATCAATATCAACCCCTCCACGCCACCCGATACAACATTTTCATTCATCACTGAAAAAGTCCTCAAACTCAATTCACTTTTCGAATCGCTCGGCTTGGCCCCCCAATTATCCGGCACATAATTTGTTTACACCAAAGGGGATGATGGTGACGTGATGTTTATTGAGATAGTAAAGAAGAATGACAATTCCAGCAAGGAGGAACCTAAAGCAGGAGGATTAGAGGAGGAATATTTTGATATATTCCCAACTCAGAGCGAGCTTGCATATCACAAATATCTCATGTGTGGCCCCATCCCTTCAATGTTCCGGAGAAACCCCATCATCACGGAAGGATGTCCGTAAAACTTTAAAATACCATGCAACATTAGACATGTGCATGTCGAGAAAGCCTACATTGATCTTAACTCCCCTCTAAATATCATGACCCGAATGATGTATAACTGGATCATGAGAAGAAAACTCGACCCTATGGAAAATTTGAAGAGAGGAGTTAGAAATTTCACAAGAAGGATTAAGGGGATGCATGTTTTCGTAGGGATATCTACTTATGCCACGGACTTCATGATTGTTAAAGATATTAGCTCAATCATTGACCCTAGGTTGTCACAAGCATGTTTTATTATAAAATCTACGTCACAACATAAATTCAAAACAATTTTATAAAATTACTATTATAACTTTAAATCCTTTCAAAACCCGTAACTCATTCCGTTTATAGCTTTCGATATTCCGAGTTCTATATATGCAATCCTCATAAACAAGTACTATCATTCATACATACCCATGTATTTTTACCAGATATGAAACAGTACCAGTTTTTATAAAACTACTTTTATAAAAACACTTTTATATATTTAATTATCTTAATCTTGTAAATATCATAACTTCTTCGTTATAGCTTCATTTTTTGAGTTCTTGATATGCTTGGATTCTTTATGAAATGTACTATTATATAAAAATACTTCCAGAATATATAAAATTTTGAATCCTAACAGAATACTCAAAACACTCCGTTTATATATATAAATTATAAACTTGTTTTTATAATTTATTACTTGTTTAAATTTATACAAGTCATCTACATTAATTTATACCACATGTCTTGGATATATTTGGTCCTCAATTTTGTGTCCATCGTTCTTGTCCAAGTACAATGTGTCCTCATATTTATTTGTGTATAAACTTTAATAATAAACTTTCAATAATTAATTTATAAACTAAATCTATAATTTAACCAACAACTATAATAAGTATTTTTCTTGTGTTTTATCATATTTTTAACATCATTTCAACATGGTTACATATATATACGAATTATGTACATGTCAACTTTATTTTATAAACTCATAAATATAAACCCTAGGTGGTGATTAACAAATATAACATGATATAAATTATGAAATGAATAATTAGAAAGACAAGGGTTTGTGTTTAGACCTTAATGAAGATGTATGAAGATGCTACACAAATAAAAGGCTGCTATCGGTTCTAGTTATTCCTTGAAGTGTCATCAAATTTCCTTTTGTTTTCAGCTTGACGGTCAGCTAAACTATGGATCTTCTGATCCATCAGTTTAGTGGCAAAATCAATGGCATCCTGCATTGTCTTGGGCTCAGAAGCCATCACACTTCCCTGAATCATGTCGGGAAGTCCACCGACATACTTCTCGACCTCATCAGATTCTTTAAGAAACATCCTCGAACACATCAGTGCCAACTCTTGGAAACGTTAGTTATAGCTCAACACATCAGTACCTTTGACTTTTAGATTCCAGAGTTCAATCTCAAGCTTCTTGACGCCTCTTAGGTAATATTTAGCTGTCATCATCTTTTTTAATGTTTTCCATGGCATTCTGTATGCAACATCATGACCAGCAGTCTTGCGTGGGAATTCCACCATATTATAGCACTGCCAAGATGAGTGCAAGTAGTAAACTTGATTTGGCACACAACGATGCAGTTGCTAATATGGAATACGAACTCCATCTTCTTAAACCACTGAGTTAAACTAACAACTCATTTAATACCATTAAAATTAAGGGGTTGGCATTTCAAGAAGTCACTGTAAGTGCACTCATGAGCAGCTCGTTGTGTCCTTCTGCTACCAGTTCCCGAATTATGGTTGTCATCACCATTCCTACTGGTTATGTTTTCTTTAATTTCTGCCAATGCATCAGCAACTCCTTGGGCAATTAGTGCCTTAATGGCGGCATTAGTTATAGGTGTGGTGGTGGTTATTGTGGTGGTTCTTTTCTTTGGCAACATTTTCTTCAAAGTTACAAGAAAATATAATACACGTTAGATTTCATACAATCATAAACGCGACATGACATATGCATAATAAATAAAATGAGATCATACACAGTGAATTATACAACTAAAGTGAAATCAATAATGATATAAATAAATCAACATTCATTCATAAAAACATCTATAATCGTACATGATAGTTCTGATTACAACATGATCAGTACATATGAGATACAAAATGAAAATACGGTCCTAAGGCAATGCTAGCTGGGAGTTACCCATAATACTTAACATGCAATACAAGATAGCTAAACAATGAAAAAAGATCCATATAGCCTACTAGCTGGGAGTTACCTATAAAACTTAGCAAGCTATACAAGATAGCTAACAAATGATACAATACTTACAGCTACTACCAGCATTAACTGGTCCATCCTGAGGTCCTACCTCTGTAGTGCGTACAAGCTCTCTGAACCTATCATGCTCATGCTGAATGTGGCTCATTAGCTTATCCTCATCTCTAATCCTCTGCCTCTATAATACATCGACATCCCTCTATAAAGCTCTAATATGGGCCTCCATGGCCTGGCTCCTGCTCTTAGAGTGAGCCCATGCCTGTCGGGCAATAACATCCTTACGCTCATAAGAAGAAGCCATCGAGCAAAATTATCTCCTCTCTCTCATCAATAGAGAAACTCAATCTCTTAGCAAAGCTCGGTCATCTTGTGCATCCTCATAATGTACCTGGAGCTCATAAGTCTCTTGTCTCTGAGTAGTAGCAAGGTTTGTAACCCCCTCATTGACCTCTCTTATGACGATCATCGCTCTACTCTCAGAAGCACAGATACTAGCATCTATAGTATCAATAAATCCATAGTCAATCCTATGGGCTAGAGTATGTCCAGCTTGCCTAGCAGCAGCAGTTAACGAACTCTCCTCAACCTCAAACCTACCAATGGGAGCAGTGAAACAAGCTCTCTTTCGAAGCGGCATGTCTGCCTCGGGAAGATCATCTCTATAAGTAGTAGATGGTAGCAAAAGGGATGGTGATGGTATCTCTGATGGATGGTGGGTGGATGGTGATGCAGCTCTCAACTAAATCCCGGCTGCTCTATAGCCCAATGGTGCCTCAACATAGGTTGGGCTAGTATGGGTAGGTGGTGATGGTAGTGGTAATCATAGTAAGGGAATCTGGGGGGTAGAGATGATAGTAGAGTAAGTGGAGATGGTGGTGGTGATGGAGGTGTAGGTACAGCAGCATACTCAGCGATGAGTGCCTCAACAGATGCTGCCATCAATGTCTAGGGTCGGATAGATTTCCTAACCCTGCGAAGTCTAAGTGATCTAGGTGGTGTGGGTGCAGACTCGTCTATCTCGAATACCTTTGTATCCCCAGCTGAGGAGACAATGTCAACAATATGTAATGTAGTGGAGTCGGCCGGAGCTAGATGCTCCTCTTCCTCCTCCTCGTCCTCCTTATTAACATCATCATCACCATCATCATCATCATCATCATCATCTCCCCCGTCAGCAGGATACTCAGCGAGGTCCTCCACAGGATCCTCCTCCAAATCAGAGTCAACAACATAGCCTAGTGATAGGGCTATCATCTGGTAAAGGCTAATCCTCTATAGGTGCCTCAGCGTTAAATGGTACCAAGTACTCTGGGTACTCGGGCTCAGGTACATAATTTGGTAAAAGCGGTGCCTGCTCTGGCTCCTCAGGGCTAGGCACATAGTCTGGTAAAGGTGGGTGCTCAGGACCAGGCACGTACTCTGGATATGGTGGTGCATGTCCTGGAGACTGCGATGCCTCTAGCTCATCATCTGATACCCACTGGAATCTCCATGGCTCAATATCAGAATAAACAAATGTGTAGGTAACCATCGAAGATGTCATGACTGTTGTAACAATAAAATAAACTAATATAAGTATAATATATAAGACATGTATAGTAATATACGTAATATAATATAAGTACGTATATAGATTATGTAAGAATCTAGTATAACCAACTAATGCAAACAAATAGTGTACGTATGTTCCGTGAAAAACTTTTGTATGATGCAATGTTTAAAAACGGTTATAGTTTAAGTAAAAAATTTGACCTGGTTCTCTATAACATTGGCTCTAGATACCAATCTGTAACACCCCCAAATAGGGTCGCAGCGGAATAAGGGTCTAAGAGTGTTACATCATAGATCAATAGCATAAGATATGAGAATGACCTATATATGTGTTATTTGAAAATGATACATTGGATTTAATAAACTTGTTTGTTACATAAGCCCAAAGCTTAACTTGTTCATCTTTGTAATTGTAAAAGATTTTAATACATAACAAATACTCCAAAATGTAATACACTTAAATCTCCATGTAATATGACTATCAAAATGATGACCATGAATGTATCCTTGTTCTTGTACCTTATTGACCTGAGAAAAACATGCTTTAAACGTCAACATAAAGTTGGTGAATTCACAGGTTTAAGTAATGTATAAAGTAGAACCACAAGATTTCAAAGTGTAAGACATGTAACACATACAATATCTCAAAATGTAATTACGCATGCGCTAAACTCATGACACTGAAGCTACAACATATATGTATGCAAATTATTGCAAATAATGTGCCCGTGTAGATGTTCAACCCGCAACATCTAAAGTCCAACATGGTATACGTTCGTTGTTTTGGTACCACCAAAACTAGTGAGCGCTACTCACCCAAATGGGGATGTCAATCCCAAATAGATCTATTCATAACATTCGCTCCATACAATTCATACTTTAACATTTAGTGATTCATGGCATAGTGCTTATACTACTTAGCAAACATCAGTAATTTGTTTAAAGTGTACTTGCATCCATATGTAAAACAATGCATGTTTCTCATCTCGAGAATTGTAAATCATTAGAATCGTATAAAAATAGGGCTATGAACTCACCTTAACTGAATGGATTGATTATATAAATCAAATAAGTGAAATGTCTCGCGGTATCCGAATGCAACCTAATTAATTATAGGTTGTATGAGTATAATGTATTTGATGTAAATACAACATCATAAGTTATAGAGTTACAACACCACCTAATAGCTTATGTCTAATTTAGAGAGTCGAAACAATATTTAAATCGTATTTGTTAAATAAATGTCTACGTATATGTGTCCGTAAAATAAAATATTATTTTTGTCCAACCATTGATTATTTGTTAATAATACATGATTTAATATTTTTATTAGGGGTGTGGATAATAATGAAATTATATAAATAGTTTAATTGTTTTATAAAATAATATTTATAAGTTAAAACTATATAAATATTATATAAATGATACGACAATATTTCTTATGGTTTTTATAGCCCAAATGGACCCGAAAACACTCATTAATCACTTTTTTATATTTTTAACAGATTGTTACATTTTTATAAAATCACAGATGATTATTTATAAAAATTAATTAGTTTTTATAGTTTATATTTATCTGAAATCTTTAAAAACCCGTAACTTACTCATTCTAACTCCGTTTCGCTTGTTCCTTATATGTATGGAACCGTGACGAGAAAAACTATTCAAATAAAATACTCATTATTTTTATTAAAATCTGTGTCAAAACAGTAATTTCAAAACAGTTTATAAATTACTTTTATAACTTTAAATCTTTCAAACCCGTAACTCATTCTTTATAGCTTCGTTTTTTGAGTTTCTTATATGCTTGGAATCCTCATAACATGTACTATCATCATAAAATATCCATATATTTTTACCAGATCTGAAACAATGCCAGTTTTTATAAAACTACTTTTATAAAAACACTTTTATATACTCAATTATCGTAATCTTGTAAATATCATAACTTCTTCGTTATAGCTTCGTTTTTCGAGTTCTTTATATGCTTGGATTCCTTATGAAATATACTATTATATAAGAATACTTACAGAATAAATAAAATTTCGAATCTTAAAAGAATACTCAAAACAGTCCGTTTATATATATAAATTATAAACTTGTTTTTATAATTTATTACTTGGTTAAATTTGTACAAGTCCTCTACATTATTTTATACCACATGTCTTGCATATTTTGGTCTTTAATTTTGTGTTCATCATTTTTGTCCAAGTACAATGTGTCCTCATATTTATTTGTATATAAACTTTAATAATAAACTTTCATTAATTAATTTATAAACTAAATCTATAATTTAACCAACAATTATAATAAGTATTTTTCTTTTGTTCTATCATATTTTAACATCATTTCAACATGGTTACATATATATACAAATTATGTACATGTCCACTTAATTTTATAAACTCATAAATATAAACCCTAGGTGGTAATTAACAAATATAACATGATATAAATTATGAAATGAATAATTAGAAAGATTACGGTTTGTGTTTAGACCTTAATGAAGATGTATGAAGATGCTACACAAATCAAACCCAAGTATTTACCCCTAAATACTTCCAAGAAAAACCTAGTTTGGTTATGAAAACCCTAATTTCCTCTTAATAGAAACCATTGCAAAATCAATACCCAAGCTTCCAAACCACCTCGATATACCTTAGATATTATACCTAAGAACACTTGTATGCTTAATACCTTGCTAGAAATCAAAATATGGAAACCCTAAATAACTAATTTGAGCAGTGGGCTTTTGCTAGGAGTAGAAAGAGTTTTGTGTTTGATTTGGCCTTGTGTTTACCTCATTACATCCGACCTTATGTTAGTATAAGTATAGAATGTTTTAATTTTTATGTATTGGGTATAAAAGTGGGTATTTGTTTGAGTATAGATAGGTATTGATGCTTCCGTGTATGCTTAAATGTATTTTACTACGAAACGTAAACGTTTTACGTAACCAATAAAAATAAAATATGAAAAGTTATAAATTATCCTCGTAATAATTATATAACATTTGCTTGATGTAAACTTTTCCTTGTTTGATGTCCATTTACGTTGAATGTTGATTTTCAGATTACGCAATTTAACTAAACGATGAAAATTAAAAGCAAATGCGTAAAACCCTAAAAATAAATAATGACAAGAATTGAGTTGTAAAATGACCTGAAATAACGGATTGTTACATCTTATAAATATAAAAACACAAAAAGAATCTTCTCTCAACCCCTTAGAATTCTGTTAGACCGTGTTCGAGCCTTCCCAACCTATTCCCCTAGAGAACGATAACAACCCCCGAGTCTTGCCTATACTACACTGCAACGATTAGGTACACTGCCTAGGGGATTGTAAAACTTCATGTGAAGTCTTCGCAACCTCCACATCATGTTTTGGCGTCGCTGCATGGGGAATAGTTAGGTTTCGATCATTGTTTAACTTAGTTCTACTCGCTTGATTCCTATCAAGTAAGAATTTTAATTCTAGTATATTAGCTTTCTCATAGTCTATCTTTTCTTTGTGTTAATTGTTTCATAATCCATTCTCGTCAACCACCATGGGAGACGCGAATCCTATCTGTACTCTTGGAGATTACTCCAAACCTAGCCACGAGGGCTACAGGAATACCATTGAGCTCCCCGTAGGGAACAATGTGGTACCTCTTCGATCCGACACCATCCGGTTGGTGCAAAACGGATGCTCATTCCACGGACTTCGGTCTGAGGATCCAAACCAACACCTTAAGGATTTCTTAAAACTTGTGGACTCACTTGACCTTGACGGTGAAAATAGGGAAAGAACGCGCCTGCGTTTATTTTAATTTTCCCTTCGCGATCAAGCTAGCAACTGGCTTGAATGTCTTCCAGCAGGATCCATCACCACATGAGAGGATCTTAATACTTGTTTCCTTGCTCAATTCTTTCCACTAGGAAGGACTGCAAAACTCCACAACGATATCTTGATGTTCCAACAACATCATGGAGAATCTCTCTCAGAAGCATGGACTCGTTTCAAGGACTTACTCCAAAAAGTCCCTCATCATGGCATCGATCGTTGGCTTTAAATTTAATTTTGTAAGATCATGTCTCCTTTCAACTTAAGTGCAAGATTGACTATGCCGCCGACAGCAAACTCCGCGATAAGAATGCCGATGAAATTTAGGAAAATCATTGAGAACCTCACCCTCTACGACCATAAGGGCTAGAATGACTCAAAAGAATTCGTCAAACCGGTCAAGGCTATCTCTACACCTCAAAGCACCTCAAAAACACCTGACCGAAGAATTCTTAAGCTCGAAGACCATATTAATTTCTTACTAAAAGGGTCGCGACCAACACCGAGACCTAGCTCAACGTACATCCCTCAAGCTTATGCTAAAGCGGTTTATTCAAACCCCCGCCCGTAAAACCAAAATGGGCCACCAAAGTAGAACCCTTTTATTTTTCATGAATATACCGATCCAAACCCTCAGACCCAGGCATTAGAAACCACTTTCGAGGCTCGAGTACGGGACTACATGGCAGCACACACTAAAAGGATGGAAAGATTTGAGAATACCATTTTCAAACAGCGAGAGGAGATTAAACATAAGATGGCTAAAATGTTCGAACTTCTTAAGGAACTCACAACCAGCAAGGCTCCTAAAAAAGTGTTGATCAGAGAAGAGGCCGAATCCCCCGTCACTAAAAATGTAAATTTTATATCTCTCGCCAGAGGAAAAGAAGAAAGGAATGAAAATGATGATATGGCAGCCGACAGCGTCATTAACAGGACAAATACGAAAATACTAGTAAAGGAGGTCGCGAATGAGACTGATGTTGAAAATAGAACCAAAAACAAACCAATCAAAAGAGCTGAAAGAGAAGAAACAATGGAGGCATCCAACTTTCAGCCCGTAGGGCATTAACTTAAACATAGGATCAATGAAAAACTAATCGAGGGACTTGTTGATAATCATAGGTTCAATGACTCCCTGTCAGGAATCCGAGTTAGAAAAGTAAAAGGAAAGACCTATAATTTGTTACCTAGGGGGCCTGTTTATGAAGCAATCCTTAGAAAAAAGATAACAAGGAAGGAGGACATTAAAGGAAATATTGAAATACCTTGTAACATAAGAGGCCTGAAATGCATGAACGCCCTAGTGGACCAAGGATCCAACATAAATGTCATGCCCCTCCCTACCTACATGAAACTAAACGAACGAAAGGCCTGCTGAGACAGACATTAGACTCTCCCTAGCTAGCCATTTGTATATCCATCCTTTAGGAATAGTAGAGGACGTGTTAGTAGATGTTCCTGGGTATATGTACCCCATGGACTTTGTGATTTTAGACATAAAGGAAGATGAAAAAGGCCCTTTATCTTAGGAACACCATTCTTGACAACGGCTAAGGCCGTTATTAAGTTTGATAATGGCACCATAACTCTAAGATCTGGAAAGAGTAATATAAGTTTTCATAGATACATGAATCCCTCTGTAAGGTCAAGAAAGGGATTAAGAACGATATAGAACCTATAGCCCCCACTAGACGAACCATAGTTAGTCTTAAATGGAAAAAAAGATAAAACTCACACCGGGAAATAGGAATGAGTTCAGACCATGGAGGAGCAAAAACTTTAGAAATAAGCATCCTGCTCTTGTCAAAGAAAAAAATAAAATGGATGATGAAGGAGAAGTCATGTAAGGACGTGTGACTTCGAGTCTAGCTACAAAACTCATAAATAAAGAAAAGCGCTTCTTGGGAGGCAACCCAATGTTTATTTTTCTCGCATATTAGGAGTGTCGTGTGTTTTAATTCTTTTCATTTATTCTTTTATGTTTGAATTCATTACTTTCTAATCATTCTTTGTTTTGTTTATAACTTCGTCTTATTTACAATCAAAGGTATTTTGCAACAAAATAAGTATAGGGGAAATATCCAGTTTTTAAGAACCAATTCAAACATAATTAATAAATTGTTTAAATTAATTCACCTCAAGTTTCGAGTCATATGATTGTATTGACTAATCTCAGGTTTCATGCAGCAATTTCATACAGGAAATTACTGATATAATCGAGTCCAGGAAGTTTAAAAGAAAATTTCTCTCAGAGCCTGGAGACGGCGTCAAGATTACTCCTGACGGCGTCGTGAGCCCAGCTAAAGGAAAATTTGAAAATTTTCAAGTATTTTTTAAAAATAGTTTGCACTACATTTAAAATTTGTAATTCTTTTATAAACCTGCATAAACCTATGATTACATCATTACTCTCATCCTATCTTTACTGCTTTCATAGAGTAAAAATCCTAAATTCTTGTTGTATATATATCTATCCCGCTAATTTTATGCTTGGTGTAGTTGTCTTTGTCTTTGATTACAGGTTATATTTGATAAAAAGAAGCTTGGAAGTTATTAGGAACTTTCATTGGACGACTCTTGGAGGACGATTTAACTAGTTATCGCATGTTTCTTCTCTATTATTGAGCAAACTAGGGGAGTACTAATTTCTTTTACTTGTTTTCTTTTCCATTTTTTTAGAACGACTTTCTTTCTTTTCCATTTATTTATTTTTACGGGTACTTCTATAGAACATTAGGGACAATGTTCAACTTAAGTGTAGGGGGAAAATAAGCCTTAGAAACTATTCCTTCAATTGCCATTTGCTTTGTCCTTAAAATGATGGGTAATATATCAAAACATAGCATAAAAAGGTAATTTTGACCAAAATTTAATTTTTTTTATGACACATACCGACGAAGACCGAGTACTAATAGCGTCTCATGGATAGGAATTTATATGACTAGCACAAAAACCCTCAAAATTCCACCCAAAAAATGTGAGGTTCGCCTTAGATCTATAGGAATTATGGTATCCGTTATTGATACCCAAGATAATTTATACCATTAGCTTTCTCGAGTCAAGGTTCGAATGCAGTGATATATGTCTATTCCGTCATTACGGATGTGTACGTATGGTCTTTGTCGCATTTTTTAGAGCATTGGTATCGGTATTAAATTATATGAGTGTACCGATAGTATATTAATTCTAGAACTTGTTTTTGTGATCCATCCCGAGACGGCATAGTAAGTATTAGGATTTGCTAGATAAGAGGCACTAGGATTAACCCATGTTTTAAACCTTTAATTGTTATAATGGTCACACCGATCATATAACTATCCCATACCCTTGCCATGCACTCATTTTTAGTGCAGGATACCCCTAGTACAACCCTTCGAGCCTCTCTTTTGGCATAGTAAGTATTAGGATTTGCTAGATAAGAGGCACTAGGATTAACCCATGTTTTAAACCTTTAATTGTTATAATGGTCACACCGATCATATAACTATCCCATACCCTTGCCATGCACTCATTTTTAGTGCATGATACCCCAAGTACAACCCTCCGAGCCTATCCTTTTCACGGGTTCTCGTAATTTTCTGGTTAAGCCGAAGTATTAATGAAGAACATTGTCACCCTTAAACCAATTGTTACACCCAAATCGCCTTAGCCTACCTTGTATGTACTCGCTTTTAGTACATTTTTGTTTTAACCCAAGTTAATTATTTGAGTACACGGTTGCTAAGTCCATATCCTTGTAAATACAGTTTTGGGATGATTGGGATTCATGGTAGTATTCATCTTATGAAGAATTAAGGAAGCAGTAATTTATTACCCCCAATAGAGCTCAATAAGCTCTACGTTATTTTGATCCACCTCAAATCGGGTCATTAGTTAGATTGTAAATATCAAGTATGTAAAACTTCAAGTGTAAGGGTGTATCTATAAACCCCCATGATGTATTATTATGTCGAGTTTGTATATCTTTGTCTAAGTCTTGGCTTAGCAACCAAATCAGCGTGTATTCGTATAAATAATTAGCTAACCCTTTCACCTTAAATTCACCTAAAAGTCACTCCTCAAATGTATCCCATCCGTTTCCGTTTTTGTTTCCGTTTCCGTTTCTGTTAATGTTATCTTACACCTATACCACACGACCCTTTAAAAGACCTATTTGACAGTAATGAATAATACTTTCGCCTAGCGGTGGAGGTTTGATCCTTTACCAAGCCTATGGTAATTAATATGCTATGACAGGTAACGAGTGTTGATTTTCCATTTTCCCATTATGTTATATCTTATTATACAACTGAGTGTAAGATAGAATCCTAAACACTTATGTGAGGTGCTAGTATATACTTTTTGTGCTTTTAATTACGAGGTCTAGAAGGTTGTGTTGTAAAATACTTTTAAAGAGTAGGTAAATGCCCCCAATATTGCTATTGTCTAGGTAGAAAAACCCATTTGATTGAGGACAAGCAAATCCCAAGTGTAGGGGTATTTGATGAGGTGTCATTTTATACACTATTTCGGGATCATTTAACCTCCTATATCATGCAAATATGCCCAGATTATGTGCTTAATCGTTTTTTTTCATGTTTTTAGCACTTAGATTGCATTTGGAGGAAATACACGTGACTTGGGCTCATTTGGAGAAGAAACGGACAAGACTACAGACCTACACCAAATCTCTTGAAGAATTATGCATACAGCGAGTGGAGATGGCGTCGCAGGCATAAAGCGACACCGTCGCAATCCATCTGGTGACGGTGTCAAGAAAATGATGACGTCGTCAGGATGTGGCTGACTTTAATAAGGATCTAGAATCATTTACGTGGCGACCGCGTCAGGACTTCAAAGTGACGCCGTCACAGTGGTTTTTTTATATATATTAAACCGAAATTAGTGTTTTAAGTGTGTAACTTGGTATAACTTTAGGGAGACGAACTCTAGTTGTTCTAGCATGTTTTTAGGTTGTTTTTAAGGCCTCAAAACCCTATTGTAACTACCTTCAATCCATGTTTTAATCAAGTAAGATTGTTTATCATTAATCATTCAATATGTCTATGTGTTATTTGATTGATTTATGTTCTTGCTTTATCTTTAACATGCTAGGCTAAACCCTCCTTTATATTTACTTATGATTGCATAAAACTTAGGTTGTAGATCTTTTGATATTGCTTCTTGTTGATGGATGTATGCGTTAGGCTCTAGAAAACTAGCCATAAGATATTAAATTGGCATAGACGTCTAGGGAAATACGAGTGTGTAGAAAGGATACCATCTGTAACAGTCTTCATACTACCTCACCCCTAATATGGTCGATCCCTCTTAAGATATTTCACATGCATTTAATATACTCTTAAGGGCCTTGTAACAGTCTTCATACTACCTTACTTGTGCATTGCCCTAACGGAATATTAAATAGACGGCGGGTTCGTGTAATCCATTCATGACCTAGGAAATACTTACACATATCATCACAAGTGTGACAAGGCAACAGATCTAGGAGATGCAATATGAGGAGTAGTGCATGATTATGTAAATACATCTTTTTATCATAAAGTTATCACTAGTAGTTTAGATTATGTTTAGTTTAATTATTAGTTAATCAAACCATTGATTTACTTGCCTTCTATAAAATATAAAAATACAAAAAGAATCTTTTCTCAACCCCTTAGAATTCTGTTATACCGTGTTCGAGCCTTCCCAACCTATTCCCCTAGAGAACGATAACAACCCTCGAGTCTTGCCAATACTATACTGTAACTATTAGGTACAGTACCTTAGGGATTGTAAAACTTCCTGTGAAGTCTTTGCAACCCTCACATCATTAATCCAATTAAAACGCTGGTTAGTTTATTTAGTGCAATGAGTGCTTATCTTGAGGCGGCATATCATTCCAAGATTTAGTTGGTACTTCTTCCTAAAACCGAGACACGTATAATTCAGTCACAATAATGGTGATCTTTTTAAACCCTAGCTCATAGAGACTTTACCTACTTACTGCTTAATGGCAATTTATATTCTAGTAGTCCACTATCCAAATCTTTACCAAAAGAATCAGTATGTTATTTGTTGATCCCAGGTCACCTGCTAGTCCAATTTGTTCACATAAACCAATGGTAAAGATAGGGCATTAATTGTGATCCTATTGTTCTAGATATATAAATCGCTATATAGAGAGCCATCCCGGCATCTAGCTAACTTAGTCAGTATCACTAGATCTAGTTGAATGATAGGTCGTATACAAAAGCACGTAAACAAGTATGAATTGATAAACATATACAAGCAATCAACGATAAATTAAGCAATCAATATAAACAAACCAAACATTTAAATCTTCATAACAATCGCTAATACCCGAGGATATTATCCCTTAACCATTGTAATTAATACAAAAATAATAATTCAACCAAGGTAAACTAACCAAGTTAAATGAATGATACCAAAAATCGAACGATTACTAGAGTATAGGAGATTACAAGGTGTTTCCTATGGAATTAATAGCTTTGCTTGACCTCTTCTGATCTTCTTGTCTTTTGAAAATCGACCTTTGTAGTTAGGGTATCGAAAATATGATCAAGCACACCTAAAACTCATTTTTAGGCCTTCTATTTATATTGTCTTTGTGTTTGCCATGTTCAATATCTTCTAGAATATTTTATTACTATATCCTGGATGCAGCGTATAGAAGTCTTCTATATACGGCGTATTAGACTTTGTTCTTTGTGTTTTCTTGTGAAGTGCAGGCACAAATATGCCGTATCTCCCTTGATGGACACAGTGTATTGGTAGTCAGAACAATATTCTTTAGATTTCTTCGTTTAAGCTCCATAATGCGCGCCTTTTAGCTAATCTTCACAAAGTACTCCATAATTATTGCAATTCTAAAATATAAACGATTAAGTATCAATTCTTTCAATAATTATACAATATAGGTAATTTACATGGGATAAATGATGCTATAAAAGTGACGTTATTTGATGTCATCAAATATCTCCCCACTTGAATCCTACTTGTCCTCAAGTAGCCTTTAGAAATTTATGAAAATGTATCCCTAAGGATTTTTCTGTTAAGCATTTATTCGATCAATTACCAGTACACAACCAAACACCTCACGAAATAGGTAGATGAAAACACTCAAATCACTCAACTAATCTATGTGGTAACGTGTAACTAATTCGCTTAATTTCTTGGTTGTGATGAGTATTCTATCATAGGCTTGGCAAGGATACACATCTCCACCACTAGAGCTAAGGAGTAACAAGTTTATAAAGGGTAAATTGGGTTTTAAAAAGGCTTAAAGGGTTTGATCACTCTTTCTAATCTCTAACGATACCAATATTCCAGAAAAGATGACAAAGACCATACATACACATCTATAACGATGGGATAGACACATACGACTGCATTCAAACCTTAACTGGAATAAGCTAAAGAATAAGACTAGTAGTGTTTACCAAAAGTCGTAAATCAGTGAGGGCGACAAACCACATATACACATCCATAACAATGGAATAGACATACATGATTGCATTTAATTCCCTCACTCGAGTAAAACCAAGGGTTAGGACGAAAAGTAATATAGGGTATGGATCTTCTAATCTTTCACCAAAAAGTAATAAACCAACAAGGCAGACAAAATCACACATACATGGCCGTAACGACAGAATAGACACATGTGTTTGCTTGCATCCTCATTCTAATAAAACCCAAGGGTTAGAGATTAGGAAAGCGAAATAATTTTTGTTAAATAAAAATTTACAAAAATAGACTAATTCCAAACAAATAAGGTACAAGTTGCTAGATACTTTCCTGACCGTTACCATGATAAAGACTCAGAAATATATACATAAACGTCTTCGGCATAGATTAACAAAAACAACCTAAGTTGGCGTTCCCGTAACGATCAACTTCTCAATCATCCATACTATACATACTTTTACAAAATCAAGTGGCGATATCTACCACTTTATACAATACTTTACAACGTTGATTTATAATCACGTATCAACGAATAATCGATCCTTCAATTAATAACATCGGTTTAAGCTTTAACGAACCAATTATCTTCACAATTTTCCTCCTCTTTTTTGTAGTATTTTTCTAAATTTTTCATTTTTTAATACCAATATGAACCTCGGTGTAATTTTACCATTTTCACGATCATAATAGCTTCGGATAATTTCTTCCATAATTCTTCATTCTTCAGACATACCAATAATTGTGATGGTAGTAAAAATACATGAGTTTAACTACTTTTATATTCTCAATTGCAATGTGCATTTTTCCAACCATACTAGAGATAGAAAATGACACAGGATACAGAAAATACATAATTTACACTAAAGCAACTAGCAACTGATAAATGGACTTAATCTAACAGGGTAGGCTAAGGTGTAAAGGTGTAACGAAACAAATAGTTGGTGTTACCCTAAAGGATTGGATCTACTGGTTTTTCTAGAGGTATCTTACTATTAAAATGAGAGTAAATAAAGGGTTTATACGGGGGTTAACTAACCGGTGTGGTTAGCTAATATCACAACATATATAGGCTTTTTTTGGTGTATTCCTAGAAATTTACCAATTTAAACAAGTTACTCCATCTAAATTCATAGTATTCATTATTGTGGTCTCGAATAGATATACCAAGCCAAGTTCTAAAGTCTACAACATCACCGGCACACTCATATTTTTATAGGATTTTGGGTAAACATTTAGAAATGGATAAGGCTGAATCCTCACAATATCTAATAAGGGTTTTGTGTGCAGGTTATGTAACTAATAATTTTAGAAAAGTATGCTTGAAAATTTTTAAATTTAAGCATAGTTTAAGCATATTAATGTGTAAAATAGTACAGGTAGCATTCTAATTCCCATCCCCCCACTTAAATTATACAACGTCCTCGTTGTATAAAAATAACATTAAAAACGAAAAATAAAAGAATTAGAATGAGAAAATCCCCTGATATTTGCTCGGTATGATTCTCCAAGTTGAGTATATGAGCAAGAATGTGTGTTATTAATGCTTCTGAATTCTAGCATGACTACAACACACATAAGATTCTAGATTATGAATACTTCACCAACATTGTCAATTTCTTTCCAGCGAGGTCATACGCAAAATATAAGAAAACCAAGCAATCCTATCTCGGGTATCCTACGATTAGTATAAATAAAATAAAAATAAACTGTACAGGAAACCAATAAGTCGTCTCTAAAATCCTAGATACGCCGTAGGGAGAAACCTATAAAAAGTATCTATACGAGTCAGATTTGCCAGATACGCCGTATCATGTGCATGAATACGTCGTCTCCCGAATCTGACAATAATGTTTTAAATTCAAAAAAAGGATTGATAATGTCTAAACAATTAATACGCCGTATGGTATGGAGCGGATACGCTGTATTGATGTCTGGGAAGACAGACTTGATAAAATACATTAAAAACATTCTGGGTTGTCTCTCGGTAAGCACTTTTCTTTTCAGCGAAGTCTTTAAGTTACACTTTTCTTTAGCTTTTCATACTTTCATCACTCTTTCTTATGAATTCACTCTTGTTTCAGGATTTGATGCTCGAGTCTGTAATATATCAATAACCTTAGTTGCTGAACTTGCTGCCAGGCTTGATTCTATCATACACAAACAAACCAAAACTCATCATATCATAATATACATCAAAAGATAACATGTTTTAAATTTAGATACATCTTGACATGAATAAATGTACAAGAATAGAAATCAAAAAGGGTAAGGGAGAGAGAAATCAAGCGTCTAGCTAGTCCTCATCAAGTGGGGTTGCTGAAGTGCTGGCCTCTCCAATCCTCTGATGACCCTACGCCTCTGATAAGGTACGCGAGTATCAAGATAACTCATGTATCGTACCCCACTCTTATCCATCATCAGCGAGAGACTAGTAACCGTCCATGTGAAATCATGGGTCATACTATCTAACACCTCTCTCTGCTCACCCATGTCAGCAGGTAAGTTATGGACCTCCTCCTGTAATCTGCTCAACCTTTGTGCCATAGTCCTAGTCAGGGCGGCCGTAGGAGGTGGCTGACATGCCTGTATGGTTGCTGGAAAAGCTTGAGCACCCTCGTCAACATCGGGAGCACCCTCAGTGACCTCTGGGGCACCAACCGCAGCAATCGGCTGCCTCTCTGGTCCTGGGCCTACCCAAGCCCAAGTATCACCAAGCCTAACACAGATGTTGAGCTTAACAAGCTCTTCTAAATCGATAACTGAAAGCACGCAGGCAATCACAAATAATCCCATCAGTCCCTCATCACTAACAAAACCAAAGTGCTCAGCAAGATGCCTAATAAAGTATCCCTCGGACATCCTGGCTTTGCTCTTCCTCCCCTTAGCATGCCTAAATAAGTATTGTGCTAACAGGTATGGGACGTTCGCCGTCCCCTGATCCATGCTCCTCAAGTAGAAGAGATCGGTAGCAGTCACCTTCTCAGGTGCCAGACCCCTACCAAAAATGCTATAAGAAATCAACCTGTAGCACAGCCTCCTCACAGGGTCTCGAATAAATGTATAAGAGGGAGCATGCCCTAGAAACTCACTATCAGATGAAATCTCAGTCCAGTAATCCCTAAGACCCCGATATGGGGATCACTCTCCCACTGCCCAACCAATATGCCTCAAATCCATCCTCTGCCATCTCCTCGAAAGTATGTAAACCTAAAGCCAGAATAAACTGTCTCCAAGTCATCCTACGTCTAGCTCCTCCTAGCTAAAAACATAAAGTATTAGCAACATCCAACCCCAGCTCAGTATCATTGATCCTACAGGTGCTGATGAACTCAAGTATAAACTCCCAAACCAACAGTCCCGGAATCTTAAATAATCTCCTCCAAGCATGAGTAGTAAACAACGCCTGTCCCTTAGCCCCAAAGTAAACCATCCTTATCCTATCAGCTAAAGTCTGCCCCATCTCCTTAGTCAACCCCGCAAAATCCAACACATGTACTCGGTTAACATGTCTACCAAAAATTATATCTAGTCTCTGCTCGAAATCATGTACAATATCCTTAGTGTATCCCTTTACCTGGTATCTAAGCCACAAATTCCTTTGAGCCTTAGGTAGTAGTGGTTCCATATCTGCAAAACTCGAACAAAGTTAGTACATAAGAAATAGAATTTTCATCATTTTGACAGAGCTCGAATACGGTGTATTGGGGAAGTAGATACGTCGTATAGAACAAGGACGAATACACTGTATCCATTTATAGGAAACACTGAGTATTGAATCTTTTTAGGTTGATACGCCGTATTGAGAAACCAATATGGCGTATAATGAATACATAGTATTTAAATGATACGGGAGGTCAAAAAGAGGGCAATACGGCGTATTGACAAGACTAATACGCCGTATGGGGAATCAAAGAGTCAAGGTTTTCAAGGCTTCCAATACGCCATATCCAGGAGACTGGATATGTCGTATTGGTTTTCAAATTTGGGTAAAAATTCTTAATACGCCGTATCCGTTTTACTGGATACGCCATGTTAAGTCTACAGTCAAAAATTTAAGATGGGTTTTCCCCCATTCTACCCATTTGACCCAAATAAACTAATACAACTCTAACATTATTCTACAAAACCTTCAATCATAGAAAAAGGGGTACTTATAAAGGTTCTACGGCAAAACGCAAAATCCCCGAATCAAAACCTAATCCATAATCCTAAAATCACATTTAAAGAAAGGGGAGAGGATCTGAACTTATTACCTTGTGAATAGGATTGAAAGAGATGAAAAACGAGGAAGTGATCTTTGAGAATTTGACCGCGGTTAATATTTTGTTTAAGTGTGAAAAAGTGTGTGTGTGAAACTGATCTGGCGTATCAATTGGGTTTTTATACCCAAACTCGATACGCCGTATTGGTTTTAGCCAATACATCGTATTGAGTAAAATAGTTGACCAAATCAACTTTGGTTAAAAAATCTTTGATACGGCGTATAAGAATTTAGACAATACGCCGTATTCATTTTTGGAGACCAATTTTCTTAAATTATTAAAGTAAAGAAAATGTACCTTGGCCTCTACAATCTTCTTGGGTAAATGCCATCCTTATAAAACCGATTGGGGTCGAAGGAAATGCCAAACGACACATATAGATTTTTAATTTTGAAAATTAATGGCTTCCCTTCGTGAAAACTTATTCGACTCATCACTTTAATAATTAGAATGAAATTACTCGTTTATAAAAGTTTACTTTTCGCATCGTGATTTGTCTCTAAGTATTTATAAGACTCCACGTGTTAGGATTAAAAGCTTCATAAGGCTGTTTGGAATTACTGTTGCTCTTATCAAAGTTAGTGATGCTCAAGAAGAAAGGTTTGTATTACTACTGCTAGCACAAAGATTGTAAAAAATATGCTAAGTAGTTAGTATTGCCAGTATAAACTTAGTACTGCTAGTGTAACTTAGAACTGCTAGTATATGTTAGTACTGCTAGAGTAAAGTTAGTACTGCTAGAGTAAAGTTAGTACTACTGGTGGAGAATGAAGAAAATATTCTAAGTAGTTACTACTGCTTATACACAGTTAATGCTGCTAGTGTATAAGTTACTGCTGCTAGTGTTCAGAGTTAATGTTGCTGGTACAAAGTTACAACTGCTGACAGAGTTACAACTGCTAATGGATAAAGATTGATTGAAGATAAAGATTACTTATGTGGTAAGTATGAGATATTTTTGTATAAGATACGTATAAGTTATTTGTTTAGAAGATCATGATAACTTAGGAAAATATTGTAAGCCAGTTAGGACTCTTTGGTGTATAAAAGGAGGTCCTAGGGCATAGAGTTCAATGTATCAAATCGTATCAAAGTTCATATAGTTTTTCGTAGCTTCAAGGTTTTGTAACCCTAACACTATTAAGAGTGTTCGTATTATATCGAGGCTGAAAGTTTGGTAAACTGTTTTGGTTATTAATCTTGTTCATTACTGTTTCATTGAAATTCTTCTTAGTATCATTGACTAGATTCCGCATAGTCTTTGATATTTACAATCAAAGTTTCTATCTTAGTTGTTTTGAATTTATTCAATACAACTTAGACTTACAAAAGCTAAGGAATTCAAGATCCATTCAAGTGGGATCAACAAGTGATATCAAAGCTTGTGAGAAGCTTTGAATAAGAAGAAACTTCACTACATACAAGTTCTACTTTTTCAAGAAACAATGGATTCTCAAACTACTCAAACCATCAAGCTACCCATACTCTAACCTGGTGAGTATGATCTTTGGAAGATGAGGATGGAGCAGTACCTACAGTGCATTGATTACACTCTATGGGAGATCATAGAAAATGGTAATGCACCCATAGTAACAAAGACTGTTGATGGTAAGGAGACTATTATCCCTCCTACAAGTGTAGAAGAGAAGGCACAAAGAAGGGTAGAGTTGAAGGCAAGAAGTACTTTGTTGATGGCCTTACCAAATGAGCATCAATTAAAGTTCAACTCATACAAGGATGTTAAAACACTGATGCAGGCTATTAAGAACAAAATTGGAGGTAATACTGCTACAAAGAAAACTCAAAAAAATCTTCTAAAGCAACAGTATAAAAACTTTGCTGCATCTAGCATAGAGGTGATTGAGCAAACCTATGAAAAGCTTCAAAAGCTAATTAGTCAACTGGAGATGCATAGAGAAGTTATCCCTCAAGAATACATCAATCAGAAGTTCTTAAGAAGTATGTCACAAGAGTATACTATGCATACTATTGTGTGGAGGAACAAACCAGAGATTGAAACATTGAGTTTGGATGACCTCTTTAACAACCTAAAGGCTTATGAATCAGAGGTCAAAGGAATATCTAACTCAACCACAAACTCATACAATGTAGCCTTTCTGTCCTCAAGCAGCACTAATAGTGCAACTAGAGCAGATAATAATGCTTAGGGTGTTAATACTGCTAGCACTCAAGGTGCTGCTGATAGCTCAACAACTGTTGAAAATTTGAGTGATGCTGTGATTTATTCCTTCTTTGCTAGCCAACCAAGTCTCTACAGCTTGATAATGAAGATCTACAACAAATCCATCATAATGATATAGAAGAGATGAACTTGAGGTGGAACATTGCTATGCTGACTATGAGGGCAAGAAGATTCCTGAAGAATACTGGAAGGGAGATGGATATGGACAACAAAGAAAGAATTGGGTTTGACAAGTCCAAGGTGGAGTGTTTCAACTGCCACAAGAGAGGACACTTTGCAAGGGAGTGCAGGGCACCCAGGAATCAAGACAGCAGGAACAAGGAGCCTACAAGAAGGACTGTGCCAGTTGAAGAAACTACTTCAAATGCCTTAGTGTCTTAGTGTGATGGCTTTGGCTATGATTGGAATGACCAAGCAAAAGAAGGTCCAACCAATTTTGCTCTCATGGCTTATTCTTCAACAAGTTCAAGTTCTTCTATAAACTTTGAGGTATCTAATGACTCAAATTGTTGTTCATCTTGTTTAGAATGTGTAAAAGAACTAAAAGAACAAAATGAACAATTAGTTAAAGACTTAAGAACGGCTAGGATAAGTGTTGTCTCTTATAAAACAGGTTTAGAATATGTAGAAGCTAGACTGCTAGTCTTTAAGAAAAATAAGTCTGTGTATGAGGAAGATATAAAACTCTTAAAACGTGAAATTTATTTAAGAGATTTAGATATTACAGAGCTTAAAAGGAAGTTAGAGTTGGCTACAAAAGAAAAAGATGAGGTTTAACTTACAGTACAAAAATTTGAAAATTCATCAAAAAGCCTAAGTAAACTTCTAGACAGACAGATAATGGATAAGTGTAAAACAGGATTAGGGTATAATGTTGTCCCACCTCCCTATACTGGGAATTTTATGCCACCAAAACCTGATTTAGTTTATCCTAGTCTAGATGATTTTGTTGATGTGAATGAGTCTGTTAGTGAGTCTGTAGTTGAAAAGCCTACTGTTGAGACTAATGAACCTAAGACTGCTAGGAAAGAAAATGGAGCCCCAATTATTGAGGATTGGGTATCTGATAGTGATGAAGAAAATGTGCCTAAGGTTAAAACAGTTGAGATGTTTAATAAACCTAGTTTTGCTAAGATAAACTTTGTTAAGTCTACTTTGTTAAGTCTACTGAGACAATGTAAAATCTTCGAAACATATCAGTTTGACTCAAATATGCCTAAACACACATAGTCCTAGAAGAAACAAGAGAAACTGGAACCAACAGATATCTCAAAAATTAGGGAGTGATTTTGATGATGTTCCACGAAAAGCTGTTATTTGGTGGTAGTTTTGATCATTTGAAGAATGATTACAATAACTGGTATAATAATAGAAGATGTGCAAAACCAGTTTGGACCAATGTTCAAAGGGTGAACAAACAGAATTTCTCTAAACTAACTCACCTCAGTCCAAAAAGGAACATGATTCCAAGAACAGTCTTGACTAGGTCTGGCCCAATTTCAGTTAATGATGCTAGACCAGTTAATACTGTTCAATCAAGAACAGTAGTGAATAACGCAGGACCCATGAAAAATGTTATTAATAATGCATATTCAACTACTATAGAAAGGCGAGTTAAGGAGGCGCAAATAATAGCAGTCTAAAACAGTAATTTCACTAAAAAGGTTAATACTATTAAGGGAACAAGGTTTAATACTGCTAGGGCCAAAAGCAGTTATTAGTGTTGTTATGGGAAACCAAGGGAAATAACTGTTAAGGCCTCACATGTTGGGTTTAAAGACCAAAGCAAAAATTTTAGACCCTAGTACACCAGAAAACAATAAGTTACATTCAATAGTCCTGTTAAAGAATTAAACTATATTAATGCACAAGGCAATCAAGTCCGTAATGACTTGGTCCCAACCCAAAAAAACTAATTATTCTACCATTATGTGTAAGGTAGCAATCCACAACAAATTTAACGGCTAAAAGGAGTGCTTGATAGTGAATGCACTAGGGCACATACAAGAAATACAAATCCTATCTTAACAGATATATGAAGAAAATAGATGGCGGATTATGATGCCTTTAGAAGGTAATTTCCAAAAGAGGAAAAGTTATTTGTGATAAAGGTAAAAGAAGAACTGGTAAATTAGATTTTAAAGCTGTGTATTTTGTAAAGGACCTAAAGTTTTAACCTCTTAGTGTCTCATAATGTGTGACAAGAAGAATAGTGTTCTTATTACGATACTCGAATGTGTGATCTATCTCCAGACTTTAAGTTACACTGATGGAAAGTACATGTTCTGCTTAAGTGTCCTAGAAAGGATAACCTGTACAGGTTTGATTAAAGGAATGTTGGTTCCTCAAGGAGGTCTTACTTATCTCTTTGCAAAAGCCACAAACCAGATGAATCTAATCTTTGAGCCCAATAGGGGTGGATTGGACAAATGTAAATTTCAAAACAAGTGAATAAACAGGTAAGGGGAACCTTATAAAGGTATACCATTCAAAACATTTGAAATTAATCAACTTGTATTGCTATGTCAGAGGTAAAGCAACACAGGAGCTTCAGTCAGACCAAAACACATCAGTTCAAACATCCAACCATTACAAATGAGCAACAGGAATTGTTGGCCAAACATTTGGTAAAGAGTTTAAATGAAACAGAGTACTTGCCTAGTGTCCCAGATTATTTTTAGTAGGTTTAGTTAGGTTTTCCTTTTTAGCCACAGATAGAGAATACAAAATTCCTAGAACAGTCTCGGTCACTTTATAGATAACGGGTATAAAAAATTAAAAAGCAAGGAAGAGGAAAAAAAAAATACAACGAGATAGCTCGACAATAATATGTTGGGCGAACCGTAACATGAGGATAACTAGTCCGGAGGAGCGGTCCATGGAACAGGGCCGCGAAGTGTAGAGCCACGGCTGGCCGAGAGGTCCCGAGCGGGGGCGATAGAAGTATAAGTATAAAATAACCCTTCGAGCCGACACATGGAGAGGGTGTTGGTTCTGCGCGAATGTAATTTTCGATTCACAGATAAGAGTCGAATCAATGTGGGTCCTTTCTCTACTATATTTATTACCAATTATATTACGTATTCACACATTTCTGCTGCGGTAGGAGATCATCTCAATCTCCACTGTGTGCGCGTCTAGGTTAAGATTGGAGCTTTCTCTTTGAGGGGTGAGTCACGAGCAGACGATCCCGTGGAGAGTTTCCATCCATTCTATCTCTAACATCACAACCCACATCTCACTCTTGTTCTTGGTTTGATAAGAAGATTACTGGAATTCTTCAATTGGTATCAAGAGCCATGGTTTCACCTTGGGATCTTTAGTGTTTCGATTTAGTTGTGGTTTGTGTTGTGCTTATTTTTTTTTCATTCGGCTTATCTTTTTCTTTCTGTTTCGTTGTAACCAAATGTATTTGTGAGGTAGTATTAAAAATGATTTTGGGCTTCATGGCATGGTTTAATTTGATACACATAGTCATTTGAAAATCGTTTGTTTTATTTTTTATACTCTCATCAAATGTTTTACGCCTCTTTTTCTCAAATATAGAAACAGTAAGGGCGTGTTTATTTATCAAAGAAAAACCTTCACGTGCTATTTCTTTTGAATTTAAAAGATGTTTGGAGCATTTGGTTAGTCAACATTTTTATTTGAGGTTTTTCTTTGTTTTTCTTCTTTCTTTTGATACACGTATCTTTCTCTTCTTTCATTTCTAAGTTACGGCTAATATTGTGGCTCTTTTGTTCGTGGCTTATTCGTGTGTAAAAGATAGCTTATTTAAGCTTATTATTAGACTTTGGTTATCTTCTTGTGATTTACAAGGTTTGTGGTACGAGGCTAGAACGAACTTGGCTGAAACAAGGAGAAGAAGAAGGCGCACTCAAGGTGTTTGATATTTTGTGTGACCCGAACTAAAGCACCGATCAAGCAAACCGAACGAGTTCAAAACACTTGACAACCGAACTAGTCAAAGCACAAGTGGAACCGATCTAGTCATTATACAAAGGGCCGAACTAGTTGTTTTACTTGAGAACCGAACGAGTTCAACCGATCTAGAAAACACCTTAAGGAACCGAACTAGCTAATTCTTGTGTGAACCGAACGAGTATCACATCTAAGAACCGAACGAGTTCAAATATAGCTTCAACCGAACTAGTTTATTTGTTACAAAACCGAACGAGTGAAATTCTTGTACAAACCGAACGAGTTCAACTGTGAGCAACCGATCTAGTATCACCGAACCGAACGAGTCTCAAAAATCAAGGCAACCGAACGAGTAAAAAATTCAAAGACCACCGATCGAGCTCTCAACCTTTGTCAACCGAACGAGTGAAATTCTTGTACAAACCGAACGAGTGAAATTCTTGTACAAACCGAACGAGTTTCATTTCTGCATCAACCGAACGAGTTCAACTGTGAGCAACCGATCTAGTATCACCGAACTAGTTAAAATCTTAAAGAACCGATCTAGTTTCTTCACAAGTAACCGATCTAGTCATTTTCTATAAGGAACCGAACGAGTTAATTTGAGAAGGAACCGAACTAGGTGAAAGATTAGAAGCACCGATCTAGTTCATTCTTTAGAAGCACCGATCTAGTCCAGTTTCATTGCAACCGAACTAGCAATTTTAAAGAAGTGAACTATACTCGTTTTAAGTAATTTTTGGTTTTTCGGTTTCGAGTGTCGTTCAACGACGGGTCTTACGACTTATACCATCGTGATCGTGACATCGTTTCGATCAACGTGGTATATTTATTTTCTACCGACGATCACCGTAGCATTCCGCGAGCAAGGAAACACAATAGTTATTATTTTCTAGTTTCATACGAAGAAGAAGAAATTTTTTTAATATATTTCAAATTTTCAATTTTTCATTTTTAACCTTTAGTTAATTCACACTTTTACTATTAGCCCTTTACCTTTCAAACATTTCAATTTTAACCTTAGTCAAATAATATCTTTACTATTAGTCCTTATCTTAAGAATTTTTTTCAATTTTAACCTTTATTTTCACACTTTCTTTTTTAAGTCTTCTTATTTTTCAACTTTTTATTTTTTAGTTTTAATTAATTACATAGCTAGTCCTTATTTCAAGTTTTTTTTCTAACAATCGTTAATTAAACTCAAGTACGTTAACGTCAACAACGATTTCGACATCAATTCATTATTGTTTCACGGTTTCTTCTTGATTTTGTAAAATCCCGCGAAAGATACGATTCTTTTCTCGGTTTTAATCAAAGACTTGTAAATCCCGTGAACGTTAATTGATTTCAAACCACAACAACAATCACTTAATCTACTTAAGATTTTTAATTTTATTTCACACATCGAATTTCAATGGAATCTTTGAATTCTAATTCTCAAGAGAGAGAAATGCATCAGCTGCAACAAATGCAAGACAAAGCAAAGGAAAAATGCATGGAATCATTTCGCCTACTTCATTCACATCTTAAGGCTCTTTCAATCAAGGGAGGATTCGAACGGGCATGTGTGACACTACTTGATCAAGATAATCAGACTTTCACAGAATCGTTGTTACTTAACTTGGATAATCTAGAAAAGCAACTCGACAGAGAAGAATTTCAAGAAATTGAATCCATTGAATACACTCGAACTGAGATTCAACAATTCCGTGATACACTGATCCAACACATGGAATCCGTTAAGAAGTCTATTGATGAAAGAGCACAGCATAAACGAGAAAATAACAGAAGGGTGAATGATAGAGTGATGCAGTCAAAAGAGGGAAAAGTGGATTCGAGTAAAGCATTAGATGCTGGTTTGGTTGTTACGGAAAGCAATGAGACAGAATCAGAAAGGCATGTTTCAAGCAGCAGATCCGGGAAAGATACACATGCTGAGGATGCAGATATCAACTCCGTGAATGACAAACAGCCATTAGCTGAGGTACAACTGAATGTTCAACATGATACTCTTGCTAATGAACAACAATATTTTGTGCAATCTGAACCCATTTATGACACACATCTGTTAGAAAAAGGTTGATAGAAATACCATTCCTGATTCAACAAATATGTGTCATAGGGGAGGAGAGATTGAACAGAATGCTGAAAAATGTCAAGTTTCATGTCCTTTACTTGATCCATCATATGATAACATGACAACTGAATTTTCAAACCAATCTCTCGAGTCTGAAAATATGTTTCTCAAAAAGACTGTTGCCCAACTTCAAAAAGACTTTTCAAGAATGGAAACACATTGTGTTAACATGGAACTTAAATATCAAAATCAAGCTTTAAAAGACGGGCAACATGGTCAAATTTTGAATGAAACAAGTAATAAAGCCAAGATTAACAAGGAAATTGAGGTACTTGAAAAGATCAATATCGAATTGGAACATAGTGTGGCTAAATTACTTGCAGATAATGAGAAGTTGCATAAGGAAAATGAGCATTTAAAACAGACTTACAAAGATCTTTACGATTCTATCAAAACGACACGAGTTCAGACAAAAGACCATAATGACTCACTGATTGCTCAAATAAATAGTAAGACTGTTGAAAATGCTGATTTAAAGGCTCAGATTCAGGAAAAGGTTTTTGCGAATGTAGCGTTGAAAAACGAATTAAGAAAGTTAAAAGGAAATAGCGTGGATACTAAGTTTGCAAAACCATCAATCTTGGGGAAACCGGTTTTACAACCACCCAGAAACCAATCAGTTGTTAGACAACCGAATGCGTTTAAATCTGAACGACCTAATTTTTCAAAACCACGGTTTGCCTCCCAAGTTGATGTGAATAACGTTTTGTCAAAACCAGTCACTCAACATTATTTGCCTAAGGGAAGAGAATCTGCTTTTGCAAAACCTAATCATATGATTGCATCTAGCTCATCTAGGAATAGTTCTAAGAACATGCCAAGATTTAGTTCAAATGACATGGTTCATAATTACTATCTAGAGGAAGCTAAGAAAAAGACACAAGAAAGAGATAGAAAGTCAACAACTAGTGTAATGCCATCTGCTAAATCACAAAACACTACTAAGAGTTGCAAATCAAAACCTAGGAGCAATAATCAAACATCTAGGGTTTTGCCAACATCTAAGAGTAGTTTCCCAACGACAACTGTTATCCCAAAAGCAGATCACTCTAGGAATTCTAGTCCTTTCTCTGACTTAAACACTTTGTGTGCTCAACTTGTCAAAAGTGTGTCTTTAATGCAAATCATGATGCATGTATAACAAAATTCATGAAAGAAGTGAATTCTCGTGCTAAGATCCAACCCAATAAGACTAGAAACAGTAACAAACCCGTAGATCCAATGAGTCATACTCAGAAACCTGGTAGGAAGATCGTTAAAGGACATAGTTTTTCTCTCAATAAGTCTTCCGATGTGCATGAGAAAACAAACACTCCTAGATCTTACCTTAGGTGGATACCGACGGGTAGAATTTTTAACACTGCTGGTCTTAAGTGGGTTCCAACTGGAAAGACATTCACATCTAGCACAACAAAGGTTGATTGTGAACTCCCAAATGGTTCAAATGATTATATCACTAACTCTTATAAATGCGATCAAACTCTCAATGTCAGTGCAGGTACTCTTAACTTAAGTGCAGGTACATTTTGCAATCCTGAAAAGGAAAGACTCGGAGTTTGTTTGCTGAAAAAAGTGATATATCAGAAACCAAGGGTTCCAGGAATTTATGTATGATGAACAAGGACAATGGCTGTTGATTACTTCAGATCAACACCCGTGCTTCATGATAATGGTGTCTGTAGACAACTCTTCAGGCCCCGTTCTTCAAAGAAAAGAAAGGTGTACGTTTCAGTGCGCTTTATCTTCAAAAGAAGAGAAATCTTCTTGTATCCTAAGTAAATACTTAAAATCATTAAAACACAAAAAGATTTTTATTTTTTATTTTTATTTTTATTTTTATTTTTATAAAATTTTATAAAAAACAAAAGAGAAAAATATAAAATCAGAAAAACCAAAAAGATTTTCATTTTATAAAACCTTTATAAAAACAAAATACAAAATTAAAAAATGAGAAAAATACAAAAAGAAGTTTTTCAATGGCATGTATTTTGCAAACGATAATATTTACGTCCCTAGAAATGTCTTTCAATAAAGACACGTGGACATAAATAAAGTTCGTGCAAAAGTTCAAATGTTTTTCAAAACATGCCATATGGCTTGCTATTATTTCAGATAGCAACCCGGTCTTCATCTTAAAAGCAAGTATTTCAAAAAGAAATCTTGTCCTCACAACGGGAATTTATTCTCGGGCATGGTCTACTTTATGACCATGCAAAGGCTTGTGATTACTTTGCATCACAACCCGTGCTTCCTATATTCCATCAGTTCCTAGTCTCGACACGTTGAGTGCAGTATCCATACATGAAATTTTTTATAGATTACTTCAAAGAGAGCCAATGGATCCGACAATTACTTATCATTATTCGTTTCCACACATACTGGTACAATCTCATCAGATTGCAAATGAAAGTGGCTACCACATGTGGAAACAAAGATTTCATGTGAAGCAGGAAATTGCAACCATTGTTTGATGAGTACTTCAATCCTCTACCATGTGCTGTCTTTCCAGATCCGGTAGCTGTTTCTGCTCCAAGACCTGTTGATCCAGCCGGTTCACCTTTGTCAACTACCATTGATCAAGATGTACCATATGCTAGTACTTCACCAACAAATTAGGAAATTCAATTTCAAGTCACTCATCAAGGTGTTGAAGAACAAATTTATGGACATCAAAATGCACAATTTGATAATGCACCCCTCCTTCATAATCTTCCTTCAGACCCGAGTTCTGAAGAAACAACTTTACAAGGGGCCATTCCATCAAATTTGCATCATCTTAACCAATCGTTTGATACTCTCACTAAGTTGACAAAGAATCACCCATTTGGAGTATGTATTATTGGGCGATCCTTCCACGACCGGTTTTGATAAAGACCAACTACATAAAATGTCTTTTGGTGCTACTTTTTTACTCAAATGACAATCCAATCCATTTGGTGGGGAAACGTTCGGTTTAGATCTACTATCTCAAAAAAGAACAATGTAGTTATTTCTTCATGTAGCCTGATTACATTTTGTAATCTTTAAAAACTAAATATACAAAAATATAAAACACTACAAAAAACCATAAAAATAAAAAATAGAAAATACAAAGATATTTTTCAAGCTTGACTTCTGAAATCGATAATATTTACGTACCTATAAATGTCATTCAATAGGAATCACGGGTCTTTAAATACCGTTCGAGCAAAGTTTCAAACTTTTCAAACAGAGTGTCTTACATGCTTGCAATATTCAGACTACAACCCGTCTTTTCAACTGAGGAAACATGTCGTCAAAAAGACATTGTTCCTAACAAAACCGGGTAATTAATTTATCCCGGGTCATAGAGTTACTTCAATATCCATCATCATGGGTTAGTGAATACTTTGTACATAACCACTAATTTTTACAATAAGTGTACGCGTCAGTGCCATTTATTTATGACAAATAAATGGGGGGAGGTGGTGGATGTGGGGGGGGTGGGGGGGGTACTGGGCTTTATTTTTTATTGTAAAAAGTTATTTTTACAATTGATATTCAGTGTTATCCCATAATCACAAAAATGTTTTCAAAGACAATTCGACCACTCACACAATGACAACAACTCTTTAAATATAGAAAACGGTCATTTATTTGAGTGGGAGCCAGTGCATATAATAACTTTTAAAAAAACGTCCCTTCAAATAAGTCCACAGAATAAAACAGATAAAGTTTTTGATATAATGACGGGATACTAAGTTAAAGGGAGTTAATTTATATAACACAAGGATTTAGATGTCAATTCATTTCACAAAACACTTTAAGAACTTATTTGCAATTCATCTCGACTTAGTGAAATTCAGGCTTAAACTACATACGACTAATATTGCCAACACACATAAGTTTGTGAAAAAACTTAGGAATGTTTTGGAATTCTTTCTCATAGTTTTTTAAAAGTACTTGAAATTGATTCTCACAAATAGTATTTAATCTTATTAATAATCTTCGAAACATGACGAACTCAAGTATGGGTGCGTACAAGGTTTTGCTGATTCCAAGGTATCAAAACCAGCAAGGGGGAATGAGTAGATACACTGAAAGGTACAACAAGTACACGTGATAGAGTCCATAGCCTTCTTTAATTTTAGGCCATTCCGAGAAGACAAATGTTATAACCGTAGAGAAAATCAGTGTCTTAACTTGTTACTTTTGGGTGCACTATTTCGTCCACATGTGGGAAGAGATATCTTGTTATTTTAAGTAAGCATCATTTGAGATACCAAGGGGAAAGTGTTGTTAGAAGATTTATTCTAGTGTGAGAAGATTGTTTCTGATTCAATTAATGTTTTCTCGATCGGTCAACCACTAAGCTTATTATTAAAAAGCTAGAAATATTTGATAAAGACGTACACATAGGTATGATGATACCTTTAGATAGTCAGTATACTGCAGGAAGAAATGTTTACATCCGAGACTTAGTTGACTTAGGTATTATCATTTCGGCTATTTAGAGGGAATAATTGTGACATCCGAGACTTAGCTAACCTTGGTGTTTCAATTTATATCATCACTATCTCGTAAGGAGAAATACGCTCATCAGGGACTTAATTGACTTTGGTGTTACGGTTTCGAATTAATTGTGTACTTTGAACATTTGGGCTTTGCACATCAAGTCTTCTTAATGCGGCTTGCAAGAAATCTATGAATCTACTCAATAAAAGATTGTTGGTTCGGGGGGAAGCTAACAGACAACAAACTATCCACCAGAGATTATCGAGACAGACTACAGTTGCTGACAAGGATAAAATGACTTTTGTCATTTTCGGTTTGAACATTTCAGTCCTACGTCCTCATACATAATCTTGTGAACATATTTTTATGTAGTGTATCTTTAGGTGTTAAGTGTCAATGTATAAATTTTTCATGAGTTTTTCGGTTAAACTTAAAATCTTTCAAAATTATTATACCTGACACCTACACACATTACCCTCATAGTTCCAAGTGTGGAAGCATAATATGATATCCCTAATCATCGAGGCTTGCTGCATAATCGACTAAATTAACCAATTATGTATTTCCTTTTATCTTCCTAAATTTTTTAAACAAATCTTTTGAATTCTTTGACATATCCAAAATTATTCAAAGTGTTTGAAACAACTTTTTTTGATATACAAGGGGAGAAAATGAATGATTTTAAAATATAAACGTATACAAATGATATTTTATAGACCATGTGTGTACTCCATCCTACATGTGCTTAAACAGTATGTGTGAAAACACAATATTAACGTTTTTATATCAAAATTGACACATAAAAGTATAAAATGTGTGCTTAAAATGGCTTGTATAATTTGGCTTATGGTTTATATTTTGCATTAGTGTGGGCTTATTAGGAGTGTGGAGGTAGGCGGGGGACGGAGAGGTAGGCGACGGTAGCGGAGGCTATTTCGTCGAAACCAGGGTGGGCTGTCAATACGGAGGGGCGTATGTGGGGGGAGCGAGCGATGGCGCAGTACGCGTAGCGACGGGGTGATGAGCGGGGTCAAACAGAGCAGGATAGGACGAAGAGTCCGACGAAAGCTTCAATTGCTAGAACAGCATGGGTGAGTCAATAAAGAGATCTCTGCTGCTCATGAGATGCTCACCCTATAGATGTCGCCGTTCCAACGTCGTCTATTACGAGCCTCATACGCTGCTAGGTACAGAGGATACAGCGACAACAAAGCATTCAAATCAAATCACTGTTAGCGGCACCAAAGAGCACGTGCCACTGCGTAGTGTGTGCACACACAATTATAGCGACTACAGATAGCTATACATGTATTACTTCATACAACTCAGGAGAATTAGTAGCGGGGGTGGTTGGTTTTTTGTCTTATTAGACTAAGGGGTAAAGCTTTCCGACCCTTTTCCTATAAAACCAAATCTTATATACCGTTAACTTGCACCCGACCTAAAACACACCATGGCCCAATTCTTTATATATAAAGACCCAAACTCAAACCGAGGTCCAAACAAGGTATAAACTGAGAAAAAAGCGCAAGATCTTTACTATTCACCCATCGTCCCAAGATTACCTAGCGTAAAAAAACAAAGGCAAAATGGAAATTGATGATGTGACTTAGTAATTCAAAGTGCCAAGGAATATGTGGCAGACTATACCTCACTATGAGGCTTTTGATGGGTATGTAGAGATCCTACGAAGAAAGGACACGCGGGTCTGACAAAAACACACCAAAGATCAATTACATTCTTCAGCATCTAAAAACAAGTATAAAAATGCACAAAAGGTTTGACACAACTGCTACTTGGCAATTCTGTCTGTGCTCACGTCAGTAATCTCCATACGACCAATCAATAAGACAGCCAATGATGAGGGAAACAATACAGGGATATAGACATATCTTAATGAGGAGATGCTAAGAGTCCTAGAAGCATCCTCTCAATGGCCTCTATAAATTATAAGCTCCTCACTCACACCCAGATCAATCTCTTTCCTGCATATTTTTTTAAGTTAGTAGCTTTTTTGAGTAATCTTTTTAAATGTACATTTTCTTATTAAAGATCTTTGTAATCTTTCAATTTCAGTTTTATGAGTAATCAATGAAATATTTAGTCCACTTTTATTTAAAGTCATGTTTTTGCTTTAATACAGTTCTTAATATATAGATAAAAAACTCTGATACATCTCAAATGTGTTTGTCTACTTTACATAAGCTCTTATAAGCTCATCAACAGCTCTTCCCAAGTCTCTAAGCTTGGAATTAAGCTTAACTCATCATTAATCTATTCAAACCTTTTAAATCAGTTTAAACCTATGCTTAATAGGGATATGAGTTGCTTGGATGATAAGCTTACCATGGAAGAACTTATGGGACTTTACTAGCTTATGCTTGTGATAAGCTAGAGCTTGTTGATTAGCTCTTTGAGCAATATCAAGCCTTTGTTTAGCTAAGGCACTTGTAAGTTCCTTTTTCCTTTCCTGTCTTTAATTTTGGCTTAAATCTGCTAAAGCTATAGTTTGCTTAATCCTAGTTATAATCTGATTAATCTTGCTTATTTTTAGTGGATTCTAATACACTGATTGAGTTCTCATTTGATATAGCTTAAAATTTTCTTAGTGTTATCTGCGTTATTTGTATTTTCATAAAATCAGATTCTAAAAACCAAAAAAATAATAATAACATAGATAGTAGCTTATTGTTTCTGGCTTGTTTGCTTATTCATAAATGTTCATTTTGGTTATTATAAGCTGTTTAACATCTGGTATTTGATACTTGTGCTTTAAATCTCATTATCATAAGCTTATAATGGGATTTTGGAATTTAAATGGGTGTTTGGTTAATGATAGTACTAACTAGAGTTAGTACTGTCAAAGCCATTTAGCCTTTTGGATCTCTTTAAATCTCATTAATAGGTTTATATAAGCAGGATTTAGAATAGCTTGTAGGTTTAATCAAGTTTTCATATGTTTTCTAGTTAATACTTTGATCATGTGATCATTAAATCTTTCATAGTAGCATATCTAGCTTAAGTCTCTTCTAGTTATTGCTTATTGGTAGTACTCAAATTGCTTTTGTTTTAATGTTATAAAACAAGTCATTAGGCCTGCAATTGTTGATTTTGAGTTTTAGGTTTTAACAAAGTACAACTGCATCTCAGCAAGTTTTAAACTGCGCTTACAAATTGTCCTTATCTCAAAGTTCTCAATATTCCATTGAGGTAGAAAGAAGAGATTTCATGGCTGTTGAAAATTTTCAGCACAATGTTATTTTATAGGTAAATCTATTATTTTAAGATGTTTTTATTCTTGCTTAAAAATTTTATTTGATTATATAAATTAATCTGCACAACTACCTTTTTCTTTTTTTATAAATTTTCAAAACAAAAAAATAGAGAGTCCCTTCTGCATGTTCCATTTCATCTGTTAGCTTTTTCTCAGCCTTATTGATTTTCAATATAGTTTTTAAAAGTTGTTTTAAGTAGTCTTAAGTTCAAGCTTTAAGTTGGAATAGGGCTTATAGTCATAAGGTTCCATTTGAGTACTTATTTTTAAGCCCAAAGTAGCTGTTTTGCTCGTGATTGATTTGCAGTTTCTCTATTTTATTTAGAGCTTCATCTGCTTATTTCCTTCCCTTTTGCTTATTTTCTTGTTTAAACTAGCTTATTAGGTTTAATTTAGTTTGCTTATAGTTTGCTTTCCTAGCTTTTAGCTTATTGTTAGTTTTTTAAGTTGTCAATTTTAGATAAAAAGCCAAAAAGCAAAAAAAAATAGTTTTAGTTGTTTTTCTGTCTTTTAAGCCATTTTCCAGCTTATTTCTTGAGTTTCAATAATAGTAGCTTTTATTAAAATTACTTATTTTCATCTTTTCTATAACTTTGTTTTTAACTTTTTCAAAAATATTTTTTTTGCAAAAAGCAAGGCCTGAGACTCGAACCCACGACCTTGCCTTCACACACACATTCACTTACCATTGTGCTTCAATAGCTCATCTGTCATCCTTTCTTTCCATTCTCCTTTTAACACCTTTTTGAGTTTCTAGACTTATAATAAGCCGTAGCCTAGTATAACTTTTCCCCAGCTTATTAGATAAGCTGGACTTTTGCTTTTATTTTTCTTAAATTCCTTGCATCATTTAGGACTTTTTGTGATTTTTCTGGATTTTTCGCATTAATAGTTTAATTTTTATCATTTTTCTTAGTTTAAAATTTTTGAAAATCAATAAAAAAATAGAAAAATAATTTTTAAAAATAAAAAAATAGTTTTTAGATATAGAATAATTACTTTAAGGTTTACATGTATTAAAATCATTTTTGTCATTTTTAGATTTTTAATTTCATTATAAGGTTTTTAATTTAGTTTTATAAAATAGGATTTTATTATAAAAAATAGTTAAAAATAGTTTTCTGAGTTTTTATCATTTCTTAGATTTTTTTAAAGTTTAAAATCATTTTTTAGAATTTTTAGGAATTAATTTGTTATTTTCTAGGATTTTTAATCATTAAATTAGCTTTTTATTCATAAAAAATTCAAAAATAATAAAAAAAATAATTTTCTTTTTCTTAACATTTTCTTTTATCTTAATTTAGGTTTAAAAATTAAATTTGCATTCATAGGCTTAAAATTTAGTATAATTGCTTATTTGTTGCATTTTCTTCGTACCCGTTATTTTGTTTTCGTGCTTAATTGTTATTATTTGCTTATTTTAATTATTTTTTTAATTCATAGAAATAGATAATCAAATCAATCTTTGATTCCATTCAAATCATTGTCCGAACAACAAACGTGGTCTCAATTTCATAAATCGTTGGGGAATAACGACCCGGGAATCATACTTCCCGGTTAATATACGTATAATATAATATATATATATATATATATATATATATATATATATATATATATATATATATATACAAGATATTATATTATATTATATAAGTCTTTAGTGAGAACGAATTCTCCTTACTCCCTTGAGTCCACAAGTGTAGTTTATGGCGTAATCTTTGCTATACTTATATCATTTTACGTGTATAGATTTCTACGAATCAATTTTTGGCGCCGTTGCCAGGGATTTGTGATTAAGATTCTTTCGTTTGGATTTGTCGATCGTGGTTTGAAGAACCTTTGGTTTTCGAAAGTTACGCTTTTATAAAAATTAAAAAAAAACGTAAAAAAAAAGAAAAGTAAAAAAGTAAAAAATAATTTTCTTTTCTTTTATTAGTATAATTAAAAAAATAATAAAAAAATCGAAAATATAAAAAATTGTCCTTAAAAAAAATAATAAACAAAGTTGGTAAAAGAACACCAACAAATAATACCTTCCATTGAGGTATTATCCATCAATAAGTTCCCAAACCAAAGATTTAAAAACTTGCCATTTGTGTCATTTACGAGGAACGACTCACCTTAAAAAGTAAAATTTTTAAGAGCTACCGTGAAGTAAATTTGATTATTTGGTTTAAGTTGTCTTCTCGTTATCCGTTAAAATAGATTGTTAATAAATTGAAAAAATCTAAAAAAATGGTATAAATTTTCTTTTTCTATTTTGTGCATGCGCACTCGTTCTCAAACCCGCAACCGTAACCGTCAACAACAAGCCCCACCGGCTGTTGTAGAACCGTTTAATTTAGAAGAACCTTTTGATAATCCTCCCCTAGTTCCAATGGCCGATAACCGGACTATGGCGGAATTGCTCCAAGCACCCACCGAGGGGTACGAGGATGCAATCGTAATTCCCGAAATCAATGCTAATTTTGAGTTAAAGCATTGTTTTTGACAAGTCTTAGTTCAAACAAGTATTTTTCAGGACATGAATAAAGAGGAAACCACATGCTCACATCCGTATATTTTAAATAAGATCACCAACGATGAGATTCCCGGATGTCCCGAGCACGTCAATTAAGCTTATGCTTTTCCCATTTTCTCTCGAAGGTTCAGCCCGGATTTGGCTAGAGAAAGAACCTCCTCGATCAATTTTGACATGGGATGATCTTGTTTCAAAATTCATTAATCAATTCTTTCCTCCTTCAAAAACGACAAATCTTCGAAACAAAATCACGAGATTTCAACAAAGATTTGACGAGTCATTGAAACGAGGCTTGGGATCGTTTAATAGAATCTTCTTCGATCATAGAGCCCACTATCACGAATTCTATCAGAATTCCATCAACTAGATACGTTTTACAATGCCTAAATGTAATGATCAAGATTCGTTAATCCGCTGCGGGTGAAACGTTTTGATAAGAAAAAAAAAAAAAAAAAAAAAAAACAAAAAAATGCTCTGTGAATCCGTGCAGAATTATCGAAGTAAATCCAGGTTCGTGATTAGAAACAAGTCAATGTTTGTTGCCAAAGTGATTTCGAGCTCATCTACCCCCGGATTTTAACCCAATCTTGCAGCTCTTACAACCGAAGTTTCTATCTGACAGTCATAGATATGAGTAACAAGACTATGCATTACGACAAGCAATAAAGCCCAAGCACCTCTGTGCGCCCGTAAAAGAGCGGTTCGAGAGCAGAGTATATGCTAACTTGTAGAGGTGCTCATTCTTATAGAAATTATCTCGCCACCGATGGAAATGTTTATCGAGACAACATTCAAGAGTACGTTTCATAAGCTTCTGCAGCTAATTTCAATCAAGGAAATACCAATTCTAGACCTCCGATAGTTACGAACCAAATCCGACCTCATGGTTTTCCTTCGATTCAAAACAATCAAAACCGTTTCAATCAGAAACAAGGAAATAATTTCATCCAAAATTGGGGAACCAATTTCAATCAAAACCGTAGAAATAACTTCAACCAAGGATAAATTTATCAACCTCCGACTAGTCAACTGCCGGTTTACCAAGCTTACCCTTATCAAGCTCCCGCTCCGCAAATGCAAGGTGTTTCAAAAACCGATTTTGAGAATTATGTCAAAGCTAATGATGCAGTATTAAGGAATATACAAAATCAAGGCCAATGTTTACAAAACCCAATGGACCAATTTAAACGGAAATGCTTTCTAAATTCGTAAATTCCAATAAACCCGCTTCGTCTTCGAGTTTCAGCTTCTGCTTCCTAGTGATTTCGATTACTAACCCAAGAGAAGAATTAAAGGTATTAACGACCCGAAGCGGGGTTGTTTATCAAGGACCTACGATTCCTACTTCTTCTTCTCCTAAAGAAGTGGAACGTAGAACCGAGGTGACAAAGGATACGGGTTTTCCCACTAATAACGGAATTACCGAAGACGTCCAACCTCCGGTTGTCCCAGTTGAAAACCAAATTCCGGTTTTTGAGCCAGTTGTTGCTCCCGTTAGTGCGCTGATGCCTAACCCGAAACCGTCGATTCCTTATCCTTCAAGAAGAAATGATGAGAAGCGCCGTAAAAACGCTAACTGAAGCAAATTGCAAATTCTACGAATCTTTAAAAATATGAGTTCGAAATAGCTTCCATGGAATGATTTGACACTAAATGCCTTCTTAAATTTGTGCGCTTCACTCCTTAAAGCCTTAAAATTCCAGAACAAGTTAATAGATACAACTTAGGTGAAAATGTCGACAACCTCTTTGAACATACTTATGCTCGGCGGTTCAAATTTTAATCTAACAAGTTACCCGAAAAACTTGAGATTACCCCACTGCAGATTCCTTATTCCATGTAAATTTCCGAATTGTGATCTGAGTGCTTAGCCTTGCCCGATTCTTGGCCGAGCATAAATCTCTATGCCATTTTTCACCGTGTGGAAAAAGCTTAACCTTCCAAACCTGACTCCGAGACGTGCATGATACTAAGAAACTATGCGTGGTACCGTTTCACGATCTCCACGTACCGAGCGATCGTCTTTGAGCTAAATGCGATATCACCTTGTTTAAAGTTGGCGTGTATTCTAGTTTCCGCCGACTCTCGTGGTCGTAGAAATTGAACCAGACCCTCGAGTACCTCTATATTCACGGAGGTGTTTTCCTAAAGACCGGGTCGTGCTTTGATAGACGTGTACAAGGCGTGAATTACCCATTCGAGTGGGCAATGAGAGACCAATACTTACAATCTGATCAAACTTCGAGATACTACGGTTAATTATAAATGATATGACGGCAAACCGAATCGCGTTGTGTGAATTAGCTTGTGAGGAGTATTCTCAAGAAGAAAAGTTCTAGGATTTTCTGACGTGATCGCGAGTGGCAATCCATATCCTGAGATATGACCCAAATAGTTTTCAAATTCTTTCTCCTACTATTCTCACTCCTTTGGGATAGTTGATTTTCGTATACTTCCCTCGAAGAAGCCGCCCCTTTTCTTAGCTCTAGCCGACGATCAACATTACCTGGAATTGATGAATCTTATTCATGACCCAGAGGGGACATTCTTATTCACGAAGCACTCCCTTAATAATGAACCTTCCACCTACTCCGAACCAAGGAAATATTTGCCGAAAATTATAGAAAGGAACTAAAATTTGTGAAGCTAAACTCGACCAAATCTTCAATTGAATGAACCTCCCGAGTCGAACTTCAAGGACTTACCGCCTCACATCTCGAATAAGCATTTTTGGAAGACAACAACAAGTTTCCAGTCAAATTGCCAAAGATGTGAGTCCGATGAAAAAGGCGCCGCTCTCAATAAAGGTTCTAAAGTCCCGAAAGAAGCGATGCCATCGCTTGGAAACTCCTGACCATAAAGGTATTTGACCCACGATTTTGTTCTCATAAAATTCTTATGGAAGAGGACTACGAACCAGCGGTCCAACATCAAAGAAGGGTTAATCCAAAGATCCACGATGTCATTAAGAAAGAGGTTAAAAACTTCTTGACGCCGGATTAATCTACTCAATCTCGGATAGCCTTGGGTAAGCCTATGGCAACTGTGTGCCGGAAAAGGAGGGATGGACGTAGTGACCAATGATGAAAATGAATTAGTTCGGACTAGACTTGTAACGGGATGGAGAGTATGTATTGATTATCGAAAGTTGAACGAAGCTACCCGAAAAGACCACTTCCCTTTACCATTTATGGATCAAATCCTCGAGAGACTCACGGGAAATGAATACTATTGTTTCCTCGATGGTTTCTCGGGTTACTTTCAAATCAATCGGACCAACGATCAAGAGAAGACCATATCACCTGCTCCCATACGAACGTATTGCTTACCGCCCGCATGCCTTTCGTCTTGATCACGAATGCACCAGGCAAGTTTCAGAGGTGTAATGATGGCTAACTTCCATGACATAGATTAGAAAGACTATGGAAGTTTTTCCATGGACGACATTTTCGAGTTTTGGAATTCTTTCTTCTATGTGGGCCTTTCCATTGAGTAAAAGATGCTTAACGTGTGTGAAGGACACTAATTTGGCTCCACAATTGGAGTAAAAAGCATTTTATGGTGAAAGAAGGCATCGTCTTGGCGAATTAGTAGATGACACACACTATTTCAACAACACAATCAGAAATAGAAGTTGCCATAGCCAAAATAAACGTCATTTGCTAAATTACCTTCACCCCACAACCAATCACAAGGGTATTAGGAATGTTTTCTCGAACATGCATCGGTTTCTACCGTAGATTCCTCAAGTACTTTCAATAATTCTCGACCATGACACCAGCTCCTTGATAAAAACACTCCTTTCATTTCTCCGGAGACTACATTCAAGCTTTTCAGAATTTTAAAGAAAAAATGTTACGCGAAGATGTCTCTACCAACATTCTGAGTTTATTAAAGCGCGCCCCTGTATCTTGGACCAGCCCTTTGAGCTATATGTGCGATTTGCGAGCGATCTAGTTGTCTAATAGGTGCGGTTCCACTGCGGGACAACGAATTGAGAGTAGAAATCACTTGTAGGCCAATACATATGCATAAGCAACACAATAACCAAGCGGATCGAACTACACCAAAACGAAAAAAGGAAAATATTAGCCTAGTTGGACCGTACGCCTCCAAAAATTCCGGTCATAACCTCATCATGACTAAAAGCATAGTGTATACAGACATTCGCCCTTAATCCTCTTTAATAAGAAAGACGCCAAAGCGCGATTGCCTCCGGTGGTTCTCCTCCGTTCATGAATTCAATTTAAAGTAATTGATACGAAAGGAGCCGAAGAACGACGCGGCCGATCATCTTTCCTATTAGAAAACCGTATGACAATTGTTCTTGCGATCCAAAGGAAATAAATGAAAATTTTCCTCGAGACACTATAATATGGTGACTTCTCGTGTGACCCAAGTACCCCGAGGTTTTGCCGAATATTCAAAGTTCCACCGTGAATTCAATTGTCAAGGAATGTCAACTCTACAGAAAAAACAAATTTTTCAAAAGATGTCAAACATTATTTTTGGGACGACCCTTTTCTATTCAAAACCTGTGCGGATCAAGTGATCCAGTGATGTATTTCGGGCCAAGAAGCTGTCGACATCCTCACAGTTTGCCATAGTGGACCCACTAGGGGACATTACGGTGCCAACTACACCGCCAAAAAGGTTTTTGTGATTCAGATTTATTGCCCACAATCTACATAAGATGCCCACTAAGTTAGTCAAAAACTGTGACTCATGCAACTCAGGAAAAATTTCATAGCGTGAATGAATGCCAAAAAATTCCATCCAAGAATGAGAAATCCATAGATGTCTGGGCAAGACTTCATGGGACCCTATTTCCGTCATCTAGGGCGAAATACAAAACATTACCGCAGTAGCCGTGATCTACCGTAACCAAATGCGGTCGAAGGCCAAGGCGCTCCCCACTAACGATGCTAGAGTTGTAGTTTTAGTTTTGACATCTCTTTTTTTGCCGAATTCTCGTACACCGAGATGTCTTCTTATTAGCGATCGTGGAGGACCTATGTTCTTTGCTACAATGAGTAAAAATATGAGCTAAAGTAATGTCTAAGTATGGGTCACTTATCTGTCTTGCTACCTATCACCCTCAAACAAGTTGTCTAGTCGACAGGTGTCGAATCGGGCGTTTTTTTAAAAACGTAGTTTAGAAAGGACGGTTTGATATAACCGTGCCTCGAGGTCCGATAGGCTATGAATGACGCTCTATGGGTATTCCTACCGCTTATAAGACCACCAATTTGGTTACACCCCTTACAAGCTCGAGTATTGGACGTAGGTTTTCGGTCATCTACCTATCGAATTAGAGCATAGAGCATATTGGGCATTAAAACATGCTAATTTCGATCTTAAAACAGCGGGAGATACCAAATAGCTGCGAACATAATGAATTAATGAACTTTAGATAAGCTCAATTGGTTCAGACAATTTGAAGTTCTCCCCATTCAATTACCACGTCGTTCGTTGCATTTTGTGGTTGAGTAATTGAGCGAATAGGTCTTAAGACGACAGGATATAGCTGAGGCAATGAGAGATGTTTGGTATTAATCTACCGACTTGAACCTGCTTCGGTGCCAGCATCTGTAAACTCTCATCGAGTGGATTCTCATGCTCAATTTATTTTTGGAGTGCCCCCTATTCATCTACGGTTTTGGAAGAGTACTCAGTAGCCGTTCATCTGTGCGGATATGAGTTTATAGTGCCACGATTCTTTATGATGTTTGTTCTCATCTTCAGCCTATGGCAAACAAGAGAACGGCTAGAAGCATTTTTGGTAAACATATTTTGGCTGCTCCTCTTATTTTGGTGTGGCTGAACGTGAAAAATAGTTTGTATTTAAGAATGTTAAGCGAACTCCAAGAAGAGTTAAGGATGTTATCAATGGTAACGGTTCGCCTCAAGCTCTTATCGTTTAAATTCAAGAACTCGGCTAAGGTGATCAGTTTGCTTGATCGTTAGAAGATGCCCAGATCCTTTAGCTTGTTGCTGATGTATTTATATGTGTATGTCTTATGTTGTCTTACTTTGAGCTATCGCTGGAAGATTGCAAAGGAGAAGTGGACGTTATTTTTATTTTTTATGTAGCTTTCTTATGTACATGTTCCCCCATTAGAGTTAGTGAGTAGTTTCACAGCTTGTGCTTGAGTTTCATGTGGTCTATTTATCAGCCGCATTCCATTGGTTACTTCATACTTTTTATAGATGATTAAATAATACTTTACCGGGGTAACCCTTTACCCAAAAAAAAAAAATAAAAAAAATAATGAGCTTCGTGATCAAGCATATGATAATTCTTTGATTTATAAGGAGAGGACGAAGAAGCTTCACGACTCAAAAATCAAAAACCGCATATTCAATGTTGGTAATCAAGTCTTGCTTTTCAACTCTCGTCTAAAGATATTCTCGGGGAAGCTTAAAACCCGATGGTCCGACCCTTTCACTATAACCAAAGTTTTTCCATATGGCACTGCAAAATTATCTCATGCCGACGGATCAAACTTCAAAGTGAATTGCCACCGACTTAAGCACTACTTCGGAGGGGACACACCAACAATGGTTGTCCCGGATCTCCAGACTTTCCCTAAGGACGAATAAATTCAGGGATCGAGTCGAGCTTGTGACTATGTGACCAAAAACAAGTCGCTTCGTGGGAGGCACCCCATGCTTATCCATTTTCTATCTTCTTTCTATTGTGATGTGAGGAGGCTTGCACTCTTCCGATTCTTGTTGTTGTTTGTACTTGTGATTGTTTGCAGGATTGATCCAAAATTTTCTGAAGACTCTCGTGTTCGGTGTTTTGTCCCGGTTCACTCGAGCTTCCTAGCCTTTGCTTGCCATTAGTTTGGGGAAATCCAATATCCTAAAGATTATTATCGTCTAACATTTATCTTTTAGCACACTTGATAAACGGCTTAAGATATTTGTGATACTTTCTTCATGTTTGGGTTATGCATTAGACTTTTTAAGTTCTAATATGGGGTTTTTAAGTCTTAGGCTAGGAAACATTGAGGACAATGTTTAATTTTATTATGGGGTAGTATATCTTCGATATAATCTTACCTACTTTTACCCGTTGTTCTCACGTACCCCGTTTTCCCACAAAAAATTTCAAAAATTTTAAATTTTTCAAAAATAAAATAAGTGTTTTTGTCACAATTTTGACTTTCCTGCTGGGTAGAATAAGAGTAAATTTTGACCCGATCGAGAGTGTTGAGCTCTAGCTGTTCCTAACTTTTACGGACTTAACGTTCGCGTATCAATTTCGCGAAGAACGAAAAATACATGAAAGAGTTAAGTATGATGGATCTAAAGCAGAGGATTAGTTGGAAATCTAAGAAGCTCATGTATGTAATTTGTGGCTTTTTCGTCCCATATCTCTTAACCGGAATAATAAATACGTGCTATTTTGGAGAGATAAACTTAAATCAATAAATTTTTATGTAATATAAGCCCAAAAATTTTTTAGTCTTAGTTCAAATTTATATTTGAATTCTTTCAAAAAGAAGTCATCTATATAAAAGTAGATATATATATATATATATATATATATATATATTATAAAATTTATATATATAATAAATAATAAAATATAATATATAAATATGAACAATAATAAGAATAATGATAATAAACATGAAAAACTGTGGCTGATAAAAATTTAACTACCTCTTGCGGCTCCACACCGATGTGGTAGTCTTCTAAAGAACAGCCCATATTAAGAATAAAAATCCGAGACTGATAAAAGTTTGCTGCATCTTGCCGGCTCACAACCGATGTTGCAGCCTTCTAAAAGGTCGAGGGTTACAATTGCATAAATGTCATATATTAAGGATGAATTAATAAATAGATTTTTTTGTTAAATTCAAATATACTTTTGAACTTTGACTATTCTATTTTATAAGCTGTGCATATACGGGAAAACTGAGAGTTTTTGAAACCTAAGGTCCGTGAGTCCCGATACTAGTCTCTGTGGGGTGTCAAAAGCCTGGTCACTTAGCCGTAAGGTTGGGATGTGCCGAGACGAAATTCGCTACATGGGATGATCTCGCCTTCAAACTCAATATTCTCTGGTGGAACGTGAAGCATAGTATTTTGCAAAACGTTGATCCATGGTTGAAATTCAAAATAGCACACTCACTTAAGATATAATAAATGTCGGGAGTAAAACAAAGAGTTCACAGCTCTGCAAAATGCGAGATAGTGTTAGCCTTTCATTTCCTGACTATTATAGCTGTGAATTCGTTTTAAGCTTGGTTTGGAGCAAGTGAAAAGTCGGGGACGATGAATTTATCATTTTTGGGGCATTTTCGGATCGAAATGCATCTTGTTCTATGATCCCTAACAGATATGGAAATAACGAAAGTCGAAAATATTCTCCTAAAAAAATGAAAAAGTTTTATAAAAATGGGAAAATGGGGTGTTTTATAACTTGTGATTTCTTAACTCTCTCCACAAAAATCTTTGCTACTTTTCAAAGGTTTAGTTTGGGAAAGTTTTGAGAGGTATTTTTGATATTAAATGCATAAAATTATTGCGCTGAGGAGCACGCAATCGCTTAGTTCAGGTGAATCATGTATGAGATATGTGTGAAAACACATATCCGGTTTATATCAAAAATGACCCATAAAAGATAAAATTATGCATAAAATGCTTGTATATTGCTTGTTTTGTCTTTGTGATTATTAGGTACGGATATAGCAAAAATCGCAAGAAAACGGTCAAAATCGGACAAACACCAACACGGGAACGGATAAAGAGTGTACAAGAGCCGGGAGAATGCTTTCAAGGTCAACCAAAGTCAACCATTGGTCAACATTGGTCAACTACAAGAAGACAAAAACCCTCAAATTACCCAAATTTTCCCTTAATGTTAAACCAAATTCACATTAAAAACCCTAAACCCTAACACCGTTATCTCTTTATTTTATAAGAGATAACGGTCGTTATCTCTTATTAAAACCCAAAACCATAACCGGTTACCCTTTACCCGAGCCCAAAACACACCCATGGCCCAATCCTTTATATATAAGCCCAAAGTCAACGAGTAAAAGCCCGGGTCAAAAGAAATCAAACGCACCCTTATAAAAAGAAATACGCGGGAAAAGTGGTTTTTACTGTTCACCATCTTCCTCGTTTAACCTCACCTCGAATCAAAGGGTAAATAAAAATTAATGACGTGGAAGAACAATTCAAGTACCAAGGGACAAGCTGGCAAAGAAAACGTCACACCAAAGCCTTTGATTGGTCCAAGTATACAAAGAATGACATGCGAGATTATCAAAGAAGCACATCAACAAGTAGGTTTTTACACTAAGTTACTTATAAAAGAAGCACAAAAGGGTCTGACACAAGGATTGCCACGCTGGCAATCCGTGTGCTCCAAAATTGATCCAATGGTGTTAACAGGAGAGCCAATGATTAGAGATGAAGGAAGGGCCAGGATTAAGGGGAGCATTTAACAGAATTTAGGACCTAGAAGCTTCTCTCAAGCAGTATAAATACAAGTGATGCCTCACTCACAAAAGGCATCTAGGAGTAGTTTTAAGTAGGCTTTTTAAGTAGCTTTTTAAATTGTAATTTTCCTTTCAAGTAACGTTTAGCTTAATGTAATTTCAAGTTTCACTTTTGTAATCAGCATCTTTTATTAATAAAAGTTTAAGTTTTTGAATTGTGTATTTTGTTTTTCATAAAATGGTTAAATAAGCTATGTTTTGTTAAAATAAGCTCTAAAGCTCTTAAGCTACTCATAAGCTGCTCATTTAAGCTCAAAAAGTTTAAATAAGCTTTATCATACAAAAATTCTCCCTCAAATGTACCACAACTTAAACTTGGATGATGGGCCAAACCTGGAAGGGTCCATTGATCTTACTGGATTATTCTAAATAAGCTAGAGCTTGTAGACATAAGCTCTTTTTGAGCAATAATCCCTGTTTAGCTGGGATTTTAGGTTCTGCATCAATTTACTTTTTTTGTCTTTAAATTTATAGCTTAATTCTGTCTTTGTTTGCTGTTTGTTTCATTTACTTATCTATTTGCTTATTTCTGTCTTAGTTAGCTGATTAATGCTCTTTATAATAGATTTATGCTTATTGTAGTTGATGTTTAGTTTTAAATCTTTGTTTTCATATTCTGTCTTAAAAATCAATTAAAAAACCAAAAATAAGTAGCATTAGCTTATTGTTTGTTATTCTAGCTTATTTGATTGTTTTTATATGCTTATTAGGACTGTTAAATGCTTATTAATATCTGGTAAGTTAGTTTTGTTTATTAGATTCAAATTTCATAAGCTTAAATGACTTTTCATAAAAAAAAGGGTGTTTGGCTCAGCAGTACTAACCACAAGTTAGTACTGCTTGAGACCATTTGGTCTTAAAGTTTTTGGTTTTAATCTTTCAACTAAGTCTGTTTGTGCTAAATTTATAAGCTAGGATAGGGATAATGAGTTTATCATAAGTTAGGTTATTTTTAGTTTAAATCTGTTAAGGTTCATTTGAATTTTTAGTTTCAAATCAATTTAGTGAAGGTTAATGCTAAATTTGTCCTTAGTTTGTGTTTTTAAAAGCATAGAATCAAGTAACTTAGGTCTGCATTTATAGATTTTAAAGTTTTGTTTATTAGTAAGTACCAACTGCATCAGTTAGACAAAGTGAGAAAAGGCCATTTTTCACATTAATTTTCAGAGGGTAATCTTAATAATTAGGTCCTGATTTTTGGTATACAAATAGCTTTTAGGTCATTCTTCATCTAATTGAAATTACATTTTAGAAATAAGCTTAATAGGTCATCTGTTTTTAGCTCTTAATTTAGTAATTTGTCTTTCTAAAAAATCAGCATGCTAAGTATTCTGTCTGTTTTTATTGAGCTTTTTCATTAAGTTCTTGAAGTTCAAAATAGTTTTAAAAAGTTATTTTAGGTAGAGTATTAGTTATAGTTTAAGCTTACATAAGCTAAAAGTGCATAAGGATCTAAGAGCTTATAGAAAAATAAGTTTAAAAGTTCCCTCAGTGGCTGTTTGGTTTGAAGTTTCCATTAAGAGCTTATTTTGATTTTCTAGCTTATTGCCTATTCTTTGTGCTCATTTCTAGCTTAGTTTAGCTTATTAGATTAGTTATTAAGTAGCTTATAGCTTATTTGGTCTGTTTTTAGGTTATCTTAGTATTTGAGCTTATTAAGTTTAGGAAAATACCAAAAAAATAGAGTTAAGTATTCTGTCAAATCAATAAGCTATTTTCTAGCTTATTTCAGGTTTTCAGATATAAGTGTTTTTATAAAAAGTGTTAGTTTTTAGCTTGTCTACAACTTTGTTTTTAAAAGTTTTCAAAAATAAAAAATAAAATAAAAAAGGTTAAGGCAGGATTCGAACCTGTGTCCTCAACCTTCATACACACTCGTCCCACCCTCAACACACACTAACCACTTTGTTCAATAGCTCATCCATTATACCTTTGCATTATCTTTCTTTTATATACATTTTAAGCATTTTAGTTTAATAAGTTGTTTTGCTTATTACACAGCTTATTCGATAAGCTGTGTAACCAAGCTTATTTTTCCTAGGTCTCTCTTAGTTCAAGCTATTTTTTATAATTTTTCTAGGATTTTTATATTTAGTTTAGTATTTTTAAACATTTATTTTTGTTAAAAACTTTAAAAAATCTTAAAAATAGAAAAATAATCAAAAAAATAGAATTTTTTTTTAGAAAATTTTCTTTATTCATATAGTTCCTAGGAAAAATAGTTTTGTTTCCGTAGGGTTAAAATTGCAAAATTTCAATTTTTAAAGAACGGGATTCGTTTCCATTCACGTTTTCTGTGTTTTTAAGCTCATTTCAACTCCGTTTTTGTTCTAATTTTCTTTAAACTTACTTTTTAGTCAATTAGAGTCTATTAAAAGTGAAAATTTCATTTTAGGTTTAATTTTGGAAATTTAGGTTTTTTAATCACCGTTTAGGGTTCCCGTTTTGCGTTTTTAGTTAAAGTTTAATTTCCCGTTATTAAAGTTAGGTTTAATTGTCCTTTAATTTACTCTCTTTTAGGTTTTTAGAAAACAAATCTTCTTCGAACCAATTCAAATCATTGTCCAAACAACAAACGCGGTCTCAATTTCATAAATCTTCGAGGAATACGACCCGGTAATCACTTACCGATAAATATACGTATTATTATATATTACCGTGTGATGTTTCTAACTTCTTTTGACCTCAAGGGTAGTTTAGGAGTTTTATATTATTTTATATTTTATTAATACGTGTATAGATTACTACAATCAATTTTTGGCACCGCTGCCGGGGATTTGTGATTAAGATTCTTTCGTTTGAAGTTTGTCGATCGTGATTTGGAGAACCTTTCGTCTTCGAAAGTTACGCTTTTAAGAAAATCAAAAATAAAATTAAAAAAAAAAGTAAAAAGTTTAAAGAGCTACCGTGAAGTAAGTTTGATTATTTGGTTCAAGTTGTCTATTTCGTTGTTCGTTAAAATTAGATTATGAATAAACTTTTGAAAAACAAAAAATATTTTTTTATTTTCTTTAAATAGTGCATGCGCACTAGACGTTCCAATTATCCTAATAATTCAAACGTCACAATTCCAAGACGTCGGAGAAGACAAGTTTCTAACATAGTCGAACCCGAGATTCGAACTATTATTGAAATGGCAGAACGTACGATGGAAGAGCTACATCGGGCACCCACGGAAGCTATTGTTTTACCAAAAATTAATGCCGATCATTTTGAGATTAAAACGAATTTGCTTCAAGTTGGTTCAAGCGAAT